>JANHGN010025067.1:99079-134076 GCA_024605025.1 Megaceryle maxima | reverse complement strand
AACTAGTTAATCCATGTTTGGTTGATTTGTACACTGGGGAGGCCAAAAGATTTTAGCAATCACTATTATTTACAGCAGCTATAACATCCTGTCAGTTTAATGACAGAAAATCCAGTGTTACTTTTTTTGGCTGAATGATGAGGATTTTTTTTTTTTTTTTTTTAATATTACATATTTCTAACTATCTAACTTCTAAACCAGTGTTACAAATGTAGTTTGATTTGTGATGTTAACTTCAAGTAAATCCATGACACATGAATTAACTGTTCTGATAACCTCCAGAGAGTTGCAAATATGAACATGATGTAAGTCATTTCAGGAGTACATTAATTCCACATGACAGCAGTTCTCTTGATAGCGGGATGGGCAGGGGAGGCCAGGATTTGCTTGGATTATTTTCTAGGATTACTAGCTTGCATCCTGACACTACATCTGCAGTTATGTTCAACAGAAAAGGATGAGAACTCTGTCATGTCGCACTGTCTGCATAAGTCAGAACAGCCTGTTCAGCTTTTGTGTTCCTTTCTGGGTGAACATACTAAATAAATAATAAGCATACCTCTAAACACACTCTTTGTTAAAGTGAAAATAGGGTTCTTCATTTATGGTTCCAAAGTTTCCACATTCCAGGTGGGTTGCTTCTGGCCTTTTTCTCCTTGGCACACTGTTTAGACAAAGAAGCGTCTGTATGCTTCACTAACCCTCACATTGTACTAACTCTAGGCTTGAACTTCCAGGCTAGGTGATATTTTTTCCCCTTTTCTAAATGAATGCCTTGTTCAACACATTGTTGATACAGGCTGAAAAGAGGTATATTATACCATGAGGGACCAGTTTACATACAGCAATACTTTTTTTTTTTATTATTAATGCAATCCATCATTTACCTTATCCTCTCTGTGAACAAAACAAAAGGATCAAATTTATGTAACTGCCCAACACAGAAATTTTTGTAAGCCTTGTTTATGAAAAGAGAAACCAATATGGGAGTGAAATGTAATTCATAGCATATAAATACTTCCTGAAGGTACAATAAAGCCCATGGCATCAGCAGAAATAAAAAGCATTATGGGAGAAATAGTAGCAGATCCTCACATTAGAAGGCAGCAAAGAGAGGTCAGGAAGGGAGGGTAGGGGGGAGCTGGTAGCCCCACTCTGGCCCACACAGAGTGAGTAGCAGCATTAGCCAAGCAGGAGGAAAGAAAGTATGAAGCTTCTGTCTCTGATAAGTCTGTTAAAATGCTGTTTCAAGCACGCAGTATCTCAAATACCAGCTAATACAGACATTTGATATTACAATAATGGCACCTGGACCAATTACAGTCCTTTTGTATTCCTCTCTTCACATAACCAGAGTGAAGCCAAGTACCTGTCTACTTCATCTATCTATAAAGAAAATAAGACAGAATAACTTAGCTGCAAGTTCCTAAGATTTAGGTACAAGATCTTTAGCAGATCTAAATAAGCACTGATCAGCAGAGCTGCTCCCACAGAGCTCTACCCTGATCTACTCCATCATTGTCTTCTGCTGTGGCTCAGCTTTTTTCTTCTCCTTTTCCAGTAGACTAAGGTCAGTAGGACAGCTGGGGGAAACTGGATGGGAGTCAAGACACAGACTGCTGTAAGAGGAAAAGACAGATTCCAAAAAAGAGAGACAACACAGAAGGCAGCCCTGAGATGAACATGAGAGAATGAAAAAAGTGCCACTAAGGAAGACAATGTGGATGGACCATATTCCTGGAAGCAAAGACATAAGGCAATGAGGGACAAGCTGTAGTCAGGGGCTGTATTTTGCAGCATTAAGAGTGGTATTGCAGTCCAGAAAACTAGAAAGCTAGTAAAAGGGCAGGGTGGAAGAGTTAAATATCACAGTCATTAATGAACTGAAATTAGATTGTAAATCCTTTCGGATCTGTCACCCATTGTAGTAATTATGCCCTGCCTCTTCATTTCTGCAGAGACCATTTCTGTTTATGAGGCTATAAGCAATTAGAACGAGAGCCCTTGTCACCATGAAATATATCAGAAGATACACAGATCAGAAGGCCAAAACATCACAAACTATATACTTGTGGTGCAGCTACTATAAAGAATGTAAGAAATGCAATGGGATATGTTTTTGACAGCTGCTGACTGTTAACAACAGAAATATGAAAGATAAAAAGCAAGAGACTGTGGTTGCCACAGATGAACCTTCTGTATCAGAAATGGAATAGAAAGAAGATAGCGCCCTATATCACTTCATTAGGATGTGATTGCTTCTCTTGTTATAGGTGTAACAACAAACAGTCCTCACGGTGAACATTTGGTTCTGCTCTGTTTTCAGATAGTCTGAGCCTCTCAAACTTGTTGGTCCTGTGAAAACAAGCCTTCTGAGAAAATAAGCAAAGACTTTTTGAGAAAAAGTGACAATCTTAACATGCAGCAGCAGGAATTGCTATTGAATTCCAGCTGTACTGTGAGCTGGCAGCTTTCGGAAAGAGAAGCCTCTAAGTCTGGGGTTCGTAAGCAATTTGCCACACTTGTCATCCTTGCTGTATGAAAGCCTTTCCTGGAGGACTTTTTTTTAACAAAATTATCCACTGCAAAGGCCAGCAGCATGCTCAACAATTAGCCTTTCTGACTGTAGACACTATTCTAAAAGGCTAGTCCTCAGAAGCACCTAATTTCTCAGTTGTAAATTTTCTTTGTCAGAAGCATATAGCAAAGAATGTCCTCTGAGAACAATATTCAGTGGCTTAAAGCAGAATCAATGCAAATACATCCTTGCAACTTCTCTGTGACCAAACAAACAAAAAGATTTGGTCATATAGAGTAGCTGAAAAAAAACAACAAAAGATAGATCAGGACAGGACAGTGGTCCTCATGCACCTCCATTTACACTTTTGATACTGCTCCTGTCAGTCTCCTTCACTTAACCTGTATTTTTTCTGTACCTCATCAGCTGTATTAACTATGATAAATTTAAAGAGGAGAAAACTCACATGGTCAAAAAGAGGAATTATTTCCATAGAACTCTTCATAAACACAATACACTGCTAATATACTGAACTGTATTCTGTATATGATTTACGCTAAATTGCACTACCTTCTATTACCAGTAAGTTTTTTAGTTTTGTCTCACGTGCTTGCACTTTCCAGTAATTCAACAGAAATAAAACCCATGAACTGCAAGTGACAACCTTAGAGATCCACAAGTATAAGGGTTGGATGAGCACAACTGATAAAATAATTTGTGCAACAAAAATTATTGCATAATCTGTGATAATGAATTTATCTACAACCTTGTGTACTTTCTGCAAAGGCAAAATGCTGAGCCAGACAAGGTCTAAGAATTTCCAGTTTATTCTTATTCTCCTTCCTTCATTCTTTTGTGACATTTTTAACGTATACTCAGAAGTAGTTCTTCAAACGGAGAAGATCTGAACCATGATGACAAAGGCATGTCTAGATGGACCTAGGAGTAACATCGGGAGTATTTCAGTCTGAATTAAAAGGAAGGTTCACTTCTTCCCTTATCTGTTTTATCTCTAAGATCAGTAAAACAAATTGGCTTCAGAGCCGGGGGGAAAAAGCACAAGCAAAAGCATTTTTATACTATGGGGTTGCAACAGCCTTTACTTTCAAGCTCTAATAAATATTAGCAAATTCAAATTAACATCTCAGCCAGTCTATAATGCTCCTTATCCTTCCTCCTCTTCCTCTGTACTCTTGAGCTTGATGTGGTCTCTGGCAGCTGTTTGGTTTGTGTAAATTACAGTGCACCACTGCATGACAGAGGTGGTCTTTTTGACTTCTGCATGGACAGAAATGAAGACATGATTGCTGGGACAACCTGCCCAATATGCATAATTTTTTTTTTTTTTTTTTAACGAAGTGAATTAAAAACTATGTAAGATGCAATGTTGACAGTTCTGTCCTCTAAACAAACCAGGTACTACATAAAGCGTATATCCAGATCAGTTTACCTATTAACATACCTCAGCTCTATTTGACTAGGGCCATTTCAAGGGGTAAGAGGATTGTTTAGTGTCTGTGCCTGTTTAATCTTGTACTCTTAGTCAAGACTGCTCATTCACATACCGCTTTTCCTGATCTGTTTGTCTGTTCACCAAGGGACCACCAACAGCCTTCCCTCCACTGCTCTGAATTTCTGGATTTTTAAAACATTAAGTCCTAAACCTCTTCTTTTAAGAAAGTATCTTGCCATTCTGCTTCCACTTTGGGATATACCATTTTAATTCAGTATTTGCCTTCTGCTTCTCAGAGTCAGCTGAATTTGGTTCACACTGTTTCTGAAAATAGTCATTCTTACAGAACCTTACCTCCTTTTGCTTTCCATTCAGAAGCCTATTTTGGTATCTAGTTCTAAAGAAATTCACTTCAAATAGCAACATTTACATGACAAATATTCAATTCAGCTTCTGATTCAGAACTTAGTTATCTGTTGTATTTCCACAATTTGCTAAAACATAGCTTGTTATGAAGTATGAAAGGTCTCCCAGAAGTATTCAAATCAATTACCAGCCTTTAACTATTTACAGTTTGAGTTTCTTATCAGCTAGACTTTGAATAATCATTACAAATTTGAACTTGAATAATTTACTTCAAAACAAGTAAGCATGTTGCAATGTAAAGCTATCTGCATTTTGTCTTGGCCAGTGAGGAGAGAGCTGCCAACACTCCTCCAAGGAGATGATCAAGGGCTATGGGTGGGTGGCAGTGTTGTAGGATTAAGGTGTTGGGAACAAGGGATGGAGGGAGCATGTTACCACATGGATTTTATCTGTTTTGGCAGGTCATTTGATCTAGACTAAGTAATGGACATGTTTACCTAGTAGTGTATTTTTAAAAGATTTCCAAGGGGGACAGAGAATTTGATGAATACTCTTCTATCTTGCAGCAGTAAAAGCACCTAAAAATAAAGGGGAAAAAGAATTGGACTGTGAGGGAGCAAGCTAAACAGAAATGGAAGGGTCACTAAGATGAGTGTAATTTCCAGAGAAAGGAAGGATGAGTTTTGTCAAGAGTCTGGTATTTTAGACTCATTTGCTAGCTAGAACACATCCTCTCTGACTATGTTCTAGGACTAAATTCTAGGACAATGCTCTAGGAGAGACAGATTGATATAAATCATTGTGTAACACAAAAATAACCAAAACTGAAAACCACAAAATACTCACTGACATGCAAAAGGCTCACTATAAAAACTCTTAGAGCCTAGAAGATGTTTTCATCTCTTACAAATCTTCCCTGAAAAAGTGAGGTGAAAAAAAATTAAATAGAAGGAAGGCACTCACCTTGTGTACTCTTTGTCTAGACAGTAACTGGGAAAACTGTAAGAAAATATTAATAGCCTGCATCTGCCTCTTCACAGATCTATTTAGTCCTCTGACCAAATCTACAGAGTCTAGACCTGAAAGATAGTGGACATCAACAATGCCTTAAAACAAGGGTTGTCTCATTAATTGTTGTTTTTTGATTATTGCCTGAGAATTTAGTGAAGGGAGACTCAGATATATGAGAAAAGCAGTTTCAATTTTTATGCTTTAACTCTAGTTTTCGGTAACTGATTGCATGTCTTCCCTTTTTCCACTTTGTCTCTCTCTTTAGAGACAAAAAACCCCACCAAACCATTTCTTGATGCATATGTAAATCACACCAAGGAAAAAAAGCAAACAGACGAAAACCAAACAAACAAAACAAACAAAAACAAAAACCAAACAAAGTCTTCCTGAATGAGAAGACATGTTGACATTTAATATGCAGTGCTCAGACTGGAACAGGCACAGGTAGAAGGATCGCAGGTTCAGGACAGAGGCCACCTGAGTGTGCAGAGATAGCGAGAAGAGAATCCCAGCTAATAGAGGTGCAACAGCAAAACTGAGATAAGAGATGTCAGTGGCAGTTAGGGACAATAAGATGTGTATCAGAGACATGGACAGGTAGACAGAAAACATTTATGAATCATTTTGGGGAAGGAAAAGGAAGAGAATCTAGATTTGGATTGATAGGCTTAACAGCATGACAGCAGCTATTGTCATGGGTAATGAGTATCATGGATATGAGTATCACAGATACTAATTTTTTTGGCAGGTTCTGTAAAAATGCCTATGAACCCTTGAAGGTTTCACCATCCACTTGGATTCACGTGCTCAGAGCATTTCAGTCATCTAGTTCACAAAATGAAAATACACACTGCTTTTGCTCTGATGCTCTAATCTACAACATTTACATTAGTGGAGGTCCAACCTGAATGCTGAAGAGTGACCAGACAACAGTGTACCACTCTATTTTAAAAGTTAACCATCAAACTGTCCCGAACACTTAAAATACTAATGGCATACGCAGAAAGTTCAGGATCTGTGTGCAGATGACACCTTTTTGTCCTCGTGCCTCCCCACAAGTTCTGTCTCATGCCCTGCTCTCCAAAGGACTTTCTTTTTCTCCTCCTGTTACTGAGGAAATCAATATTTAAGCAACAGCTCTCTCCACCCTTTTAATATGACAAACCATGGAGGATATTCCTGTAGCAAACAAGTGGGATGAACTATTCTGTACAATAGATTGGCTTCTTCAGTAATAGCAATAAATATTACATGGAGAAGTTTCTGGACTACTAAGACCATGTTAAAAGCAGGATGACATATGATTTGCAGTCTTTGACACTGAGCTCCCATATTGCTAGTTTCACAAATGATGTTGCTTTCCAGAGAAACAGTGGAGTAATAGCTGTGCTGCAGTCCTTTGCTAAGCTTCTGCTCCATCACTGTATTGGGTGTTCAGTCAAAGGGGTCTCCCTTGATAGTCTTATTTCCCAGTGGGTCAGTGCTGCTTGGATGGAGCTGTGTGAAATGGCTGCACATTGCACTAGCTCAAATACCTATTTCACTGAGAGCAGAATTTGGGTGTCCTGAAAACTGCTTAGCAAATAGGACTTGAAAGCACTCTCATGCCCTAAGTAAGGCATATTTTGGTACCCAGCATGGGACCAAAGAGTAGTTCTCAGTCATTATTTTAATTCTATTTTGAAAGGAATATGCAGAGACCTCAAACCAGGTAAAGCCCTGCCAGGTCAGTGATTGACTGTCATAGGCTGTGCAAGAAAAGACTTTGGGGGGGGACCACAATCATCTAGTGCCAGAGAACCAGATGCTGACATTTCTCTTTGCCTATTACACCTCAAGACACTCAGGGACACTGGGGATTTCTTGCCACTGCAATCCAGAAGGAGCTTACAAACCTCCAGGGAACAGTCTGTATCAATTTGTCCTGAAGCCTGAATATTTGACACTTGTAATGTCTTGTCTGCTTTTATACTGTGGGCTGGGAGGGGGAAATAAGAGGTTTATGTAGAGGAAGACTAATAATCAGAATACTCTTCTTATTCAGCATTATTAGTCTATACTGAATTAGATGGATCAGCAAAAGATACCTCTTTGGAGATAAAAAAAGAATGGTTTGAAATCTTGTGGAAATATTGTGCCTATTAGTGTCTGCATAAAAGCCCTAGAAATAATGCTCGCAGAGATAAGATGAAGAATAAGAAAATAACAAAGGCAAAACAGCAAAGGCTAATTTCCCCCTATGTGCTGCTCTGCAATTAACTGTTTGAAGCATTTCCCTATCCCCTTAATCTCAAGAACTCTGCTTATCTGCCCATCCAGTTATTTTTAATTTGTACTTCTATTATTACTGTTGCATTATTAATACAACCTGATAAGATAGGAAATAGCTTGGTGGTGTTCTGTTTCAGCAATGCCTCGCACAGCGTAATAGTCTTTATGATGAATAACTCCCATCTGAAGAGATTCACAATTCACACCGCTCACAGAGTACAAGGCCCTGGGGGAATCCCATTTCCTCCTCTGCGTTCCTGTTCTGTTTCCCAAAAGCAGTCTGAGCCTCCTTGTGTTTATCACATCTGCACAGGCTGGTATCAATCCGGGTGCACACCTTCTCCTTCTGTGTGGCCAGGCAACAGGCACCCCTGGTGCTTCTGTCAGATCTCATGCCAGCACATACCTTTACACTGCTCCTCATAGCTGACAAAAATGCAATGGTATTTTCTTGGGGCTGGGTGGGGAAGGGAGAGCAGCTTTTCTAGCCACACTGCTTCCAGAATCTGGGCTCATGTGCTGCAGCTGAGCTAGTCAAGAATAAGTTTCTATTGCAAATCAAAATTTGCATTTGGATAAACCTCCAGTAATACCGAATGGTGGAAAGAAAGGGGCACGACTTAATGCCTTGCCAAGAGAATTACATTCACATGATACAGTTTGAAATACATATGCCCTATTTTCTATGGGAAAGGGGGGCAGGGAATAAAAGATCAACAGTTTTTAAGTTTTCCCACATCTATGTTCCTGTAATGGAGTACGTGATGCTGTAAAGGTTATTGTACAGCTTTCCTCCTGGCATTTTAATACACTCCACATTTTGACACCACATCTTTTTCTGAGTGTCTCCCCTTCAGTACAAACACTGTAATTGAGCAGTTCTGTGGAAAAATCCAGTAGCAATTAATATGGATGAGCAACTGGGATCTACAGAAATGCAATAAAGCTTCACAGATACCTAGAGAATTTAATGTAAAATGCTGCTATTTTCAATCACTTCATAGGAGAAAAAACATCATTCGGTGTATAGGAGGACTGAGATAAACAAGAAAGATATTACTCTTGATTAAAATCCATGGGATGTTACTGGTAGTGTCTTAAGGGAATGTTGAACTCTCTTTAAATAAAATAATCTAGTAACTTATAAATAAAATCAACTCTATAGCTAGTTATCACAGAATCACAGAATTATTGAGGCTGCAAAAGACCTCTGAGATCATCAACTCCTGCCTATAACCCAACACCATGACATCAGCTAAATCATGCCACTAAGTGCAGCATCCAATCTTTCTTAAACACCTCCAGGGATGGTGACTCCACCACCTCCCTGGGCAGTCCATTCCAGTGTTCCATCACCCTTTCTGTGAGGAAGTGCTTCCTAAGATCCAACCTAAACCTCCCCTGGCACAGCTTCAGGCCATGCTCTCTCATCCTATCACTGGTTGCCTGGGAGAAGAGCTCAGCCCCCGCCTGACTACAACTTCCCTTCAGGTAGTTGTAGAGAGTGATGAGGTCCCCCCTGAGTCTCCTCCTCTCCAGGCTGAACAACCTCAGCTCCCTTAACCTCTCCTCATAAGACTTTCCCTCCAGTCCCTTCACCAGCCTCACCGCTCTCCTCTGGACCAGCACCTCAATATCCTTCCTGAAGTGAGGGGCCCAGAACTGCACTCAGTACTCGAGGTGAGGCCTTGCCAGTGCCGAGTACAGGGGCAGAATTACATCCCTAGTCCTTCTGGCCACACTATTCCTGATATATATGTAATTTATGTATGTAAATTTATTATATTTATATATGTAGATTTTTAATTACCTTCCCAAATTTTTCAGATAACTTGCTCAGAAACTCTCTATATAGTTTTTTCCTATATATTCCCACCGTACTGGTAGAGAAGGGAAGATGAACATATTTATACACATATATACATGCACCTGTATATATTTCCACATACAAATGCAGATACTGTATTTAGCGTGAGTTACACATATACCTATCCATCCACCCATCACAGGTGTTTCTAACATCTGAGTGCTACTGGAGAGGTTTTGAGGTCACAGTTCTTAAAAACACTGTAACCTACACCTCTTGAATTTTAGGATCAAACAGGTCATGATTTCAAACTTTGCTTTTACCTTTACCACACAGGTAAAAAGGTATTCCTTCATAAAGAAAAGTGAACATTAAAGTATGGCATTTCATATATCACTATCTAAGAGAGATCTTTTAACTGCTAATCACTTAAACAACAACATAGAAGAAAAAGTCTATTTCCATTTGGAAAATGGAAAATGAAATGGTATTTGAGTATCAGGAATCCAGGTGCACTAATGAAACTTTTCCAAATCCCAAGCCACCACTGGTGAACCTTCGGGGAAGGACTCCTCACTGGAAGTGATTCAACAGGGCAGCAATGAGAACTTGCACATCTGAAGGATGGAGGCTTCTAATCTAATGGGTGCACACACTGTGACCAGCTTTACAGATTGATCCTGGCAGAGTACAGCTGAACACCTCCGGTCCTTAAATCAAGAAAGATAGTTCAAATTTCCTTTGGTTTGCATAAGGCCAAATGTGCAAGTGCCTGCTTGGTCCTTTTCCTTGAAGGCCTGGCTGACTTATGCAGCCAGCTCAGTTTCATGCAGGTCTGCTCAACTAGGCCTGGAATCCATATACCAAGCCTTCAATGCCTCTTAGGCTGGAAAGCAGAGAATGCAGACTTTTATCTGGAGGAGAAATGCAAGTGTCTAGAGCTTTCTACAAGCATTTACATACATACAATTACAATACATACAAGTATCTACCAGTAGCTGGGTTTCTATTAAAGCAAAAGGTTAAGATCAGAACACAAGAGATGTGTTCCTACTCAAGGAGAGGCTCATTTCACCTTACTCAAGCCATCCAAAACACAGATATATCATTCTAAGGTAGCTGTGTCAGTTGCCTCTGTAATCAGCTGAAAAAGAAAGGAACACCTGGTAGGTAGGCAAGTCAGCTCATCCTAATTTAGGTAGCACCTCTCTCCATTTCTGCATGGGAGGAATTCATATAACCAGCCTAGATCAGAAGGACAGTGATCAGTTCACTTAAGCTAGCAACAGGAATCGCAGCCTAGGGGAGTCCAATGATGGTGGCACTAAAGAGGAAAGGAAAAAGATAAGGAGATAATGACTTAGAGCATGGGGATATAGGCTTCTCATAAAAGTACAAAAAATGGATGCCTCCAGAGAGACAGCCCCAAAAATGGGTTTGATTCTTAAAGGAAAAAGCAAAAAAGGAAGAGATGGTGAACGGAAGAGATATAGCTAATGGTATCCTCTGTTTTAAAATACAGTTCACACTAGGCTCTTCTTCAGTAAAGCTGGTTATCTATTTTAAGTGAATGTTGTACCAGAGAAATGAGGTAAAATGCAGACCTTTAGGCTAATGGAAAGCAGAATAACCTGGCAGCTGAATCAAGAGGCTCAGCCAAATCATTAGCCCATGATGTTACACCAGTGATATAGTAGAGCCTCCTGCAGTGACGCCATCCTGCCTGTACCACTGAGCACTGCTCTTGGACACATGCTGAGAGGAGTCAAACACAAAAGGATATGGCTGGGAAGAGAAGACCTTTAGGAAGTTTTAAAGAAAAAAAATAATTAAGAAGGCCTACAGCTTAGTGCTTAAAGTACAGTGCCTACAATTTGCATAAGATCTCAGAAAACTTAGCACGATCCCAGATATAGCAAAGAATTCAGCATTTAAATTCCTTCCTCAGCATTGTCTGAGAAAAGCCCTTGTAATTTTCAGCTTCTTTCATCTTGACTTTCCTGATTTATATTAACTTCTTATTCATGTATTTTAAAACAAATTTAATGAGGTGAGAGGTGTGGGGGAGAGGTCAGGGAAGAAGGGGACATTTCATAAAGTACTACTGAAAAATCTTAGAAATTAAGTGGAAGTGAATAACTAGAACTATCATAATGCCCCAAAATATCAACCAGCAGTACAACCTAAATGGAAAAGCAAAGGAAATAAAAATACAATAGCTTGGAAAAACTTTGAGGAAATCCAAGTGTTTAAAATGATAAGGTTTGATATTCTAGAAAAATCCAGTAATTTTCATTCAAAATGCATAACTTTCAATGTTTAGGAGATTTTAAAATGTGGTCACTGGACTGCCATACTATTTCAGCAATGTGAGAATATATTTAAAGCATACTTATTAGGCAACCAGTATTAAAGATTTCTGTAGTTTCATTAGGTTGACAATATTGAAAAAGTCAAATTAATTGATGCATATGGGCCTTGTGAATAAGGCTTACAGACAACTAGATGTCTACAAATTGTGGTCATTCACATCACTAAGTGATTTCAATCAAGGAAACAGTCAACTAACCTAAAAGTCATAGATCACTGAGCATAAAATAATTCATCTATGACAATGTGGAGAGTGCTGGATAAATAAAATCACTTAGAAATGTACAATATCTCATAGCACCAGCCTGAAGTGATTTGAGTGAGCCAATTTCCTTTTGATCCTCAATGTTTACAGGAAAATTCATCAAAGCAGGCCAAGGTAAACAATACAAAACTAGACTTTACAGCTCTTTCCCTGGGTAAAATACATTATTAAAGAATCACAGAAATATGAAATGTTATCATAGTGAAGTACAGACTTTTTCCTATTTTGTCTGTTTAGTTCAATTCCACTGGGAAATCTCCTCCATCCATGTCTCATGATCACAAGCTCACTCAATTAGAATTTCTGAATACACATAGGAATATGTCACTAAGGAGAACACCACCATTTTTGGTATTCTTTGAGGCAAAAATGGAACTTATTGAACAAGTCATAACCATAACTGCTCACACTAATAGTTGGTGTTTAGATTAGGATACAAGTCTTCCTTCATGACATACAGAAAAAGATGATTTTTTTTTTTTCCAAGGCCAAGAGTTTAATTTAAGGATTGTAAGTTACTCTATAGAAAAACTTCACTTTCTGTGTTGCCAGAGAAAAGGGAGATGTCTACTACTTTGCAAGATGGCTCCATTTTATGGGAAATCAGCAGAGAAGGAATTAACAGAAGAGACAGATACCTCAGTATCACTCTTGACCACACAGTGACCAAATTGATTGATGGAGCGCTCCTAATGCCGCACAGTAGAACTGCTCCATATTGTGGAGTCAGGTGTAAGGACAAGCAATGGCCTTCTGCCTTTAATTTTCCCATTTCAGATATAAGCCTATTCCTTGGTGCCCACCTCCATTAACTTGCCTCCATCTTCAATGCTCCAGGAAACCACGACACTTGCATCCACTTGCCACAAACTCCTTTCTCCGAGGTCTGCTCTTTGCAAACTGACCTCAGGAATCCCACTACCAGGAATGACAGCTTGTTAGGACAGGAACTGTGGAGCCACTTACTAAGCTTCCAGGTGGGTCAAAATGGTCCCACTGACCTTAAACTGCCTTATTAATAGGTAGGGGCACAATCTAATCTTCCTCTCCTAAAGAGGCTGGTTAGATTATATGGCAGCAATGCAGCCCTGCTGCAGGAGTTCTCTCTTGCATGGTGTAAATTTTAGGTAATGGACCAGGTTTTCCTTTAGCAAGCTTGGCTGATATGTACTCCTAGCTTCTGTGAAGTAGCAACTTCTACACTTCACAAAGAGAAGGAACACCAACAGTGGCCATTCTCTAAATTATGGAAACATGACTGCATAAAAAAATTATTTAAAATATGCCTTTCTTGAAATCTGACAGCACATTGAAATGCAATCTGACAGTCCTGGCATGCCTCAGTTGGTACTTCCACGTCCAGGATAAGCTTTACTTTAGAGAAAGACAAACTAAGCATGCACAGAAAATATGATTAGGAAAGGGAAGAGATAATTGTCACAGATTAGGGTCAGGGTGGCCCCTTAGACCTATAACAGACACACTCTGTTAATGCCTATCCCTCCCCAGAGGGGAAGAGAAAGGGAATAAGGGAAAGAGACTTAGTGATTAGAAAAGGAAACTAGAACAGCTTTAATGAAAAAGAAAATATTAATAAAAAAATATAATATGTACAAATATATACAAAACCAGTATTGACCCCAACCCCCCAATGGTAATTACATCACCACCACCACTGATGCTGTGGAGCAGGCACCAGGGGAGTCCCTGACTGGGCCCCGCAGCAGATGGGAGCTGTGTTCAGGAGCTGGGATGCTGGTACCAGATTCATGAACACAACAATTGGGATCGAAGGCAGAATGGGCAGAATCCTCCATGGATGCTCCGAGGAAGGAACCAAAAGAGGACCTGAGCCAAGCCGAGCAAAGATGGCAAAATGGTCCAGGAGGGGAGAAGAGCCCGTGAGTCCCAAGAGAGGGGATGAGTGGGCAAGTAAGCAATCTAGCAAGCAAATGAAACTAGCAAGCCAGCCAGCAAGCAAGCAAAACCTGAACTATAGACCCTTCAGATCCCTCTGCTGTATACCAAATATGAGGTATATGGGCTGGAATACCTCACTGGTCAGTTTGGGGTCACCTGCCCTGTCTGCTCCTCCCTGCAGGTGAGGCCTTTCACTTTCCTGCACCTCCCAATGTGGTACCCAAGATCCAGCAGTGGCCTTGGTCTGCACACCAGTCCTTGGTAGTAACTCTAAACATGAGGTGCTATCACTGCCAGCAGCAGACACTGCCTGTGAAAACAGGCTGCTGACTTCAGACAGTGCAGTTAGAAGAACTGAGCTGAAAAGTAAAATCACTGAACAGAACCAGCTCTGTTCTCACCCAAACCAGGACAGTTGTTTATAGTAATTCTTTCAACTTCTATTAATTTTACCTTTTTCTTAAAGCAGCTTGAGGTATTAAAACTCCTCCTAGAAAAGCCCGCCTAGCAGGTATCTAGCCAAAGAGCATGAAAGTCTCCATCATCACCAAACAGTACATTTGGTGAGAAAAATCCCAGTTCTGAGCAACTCTGTCTGAAGGGCAAAAAGCCACCTGGATTTCATTCCAAGTGGAGCTAACTATTTAATTTGTACAACAATCATGTTGACAAAGATGAACACATATGTCTCCTTTAAGTGCCTCAAGGGATTGTCCTGTTGGTTGTTTTTTTTCTTCCCATTTCATGTAACCATGGTAACTTCAGGCAAAACTAGCTTTCACCTCAGAAATTGTTTCTGTGATAAAGGGTTTAAAATTGCATCTAGCTGCTAACTTTTTTCCCCCATACATCTGAGTGGTACAGGAGAAAGAACTCTGCTTTACAAAGGAAAAAGTAACCTCTTCTGATTCTCTCTGAAAAACCTTCAAGACTGATGGCAATGAAGTGAGATACAAAACATATTTTGCAAGTTGTGCTATATTTTTGCTGACCTTAACACAGGTTTTTGTAAATACCTGCTAATATACACCATAATGTTTCCAAAAACTTCACACCCACCAATCAGCTGGTCAAAATGTCAATGCTGATAGTAGAATTGGTTTCCTGTATCTTTTGGGCATAATCAAGATATGTATTGATTTTGTCCCTTTGTATCAACTTTGCAAATCACCGAAGTCTAAGAATGTCTCTACTTTCCACTGCACCAATAAAAAAGAGCTATTGAAAACATCTTTGGACAAAGACTATTCAAATCATGATTTATATGGTCAATAGCAAACAGAACACTCACTTGTTATTAACACACATAGTGCACTGTTGTAGCTTGGATTAAACAGTGTCAAGGCCAGTAAAATAATTGTTGCCCTACTTAGTGAAAAGGAACTATTTTAAAGCAGTTTGTGAACCCAAAGCATTGGTATATACCCCCCAAGAAAGACAGTTCTGAATCTACTCAAACAGGAACTTGCTGGGCAGTAGGGCTTTCTACATTGTTACTTTTGGCAGGGGTACAAATAAACATGAAACAGAACAAGTGGAGAATCAGGGACAGAACAAACAACAGGAAGAAGAAAAAACTTGAACAACCATTGATACTGTAGGACAAAGAAATGCCCTTGAACTGAGGAAGGAATAAGACACTGAAGTCCTAGATGAAAGGACCTGGTAGAGTAAGTATGAAAATTGTCTTTGGTTGCTTTGTCAGCATTCAAGATTTTGTAATTCCTTGTAAAGGAACTGAATTGTACCAACAGTACCTTATCCATTGATAATTTCTTTTCCTAGGTGAAAAAAAAAGTCTGCAAAGCACTGAATGTTGATCAGCCACTTGGATCAAAAGGATAGCAGCATGTTATATGATCAATATACAAAGTGGGATGGTATGACATAAGACCATCTTTTGATTTTTAATGATACCACTACCGCCTTTTTTAGGCTCTGTCTACCCATTAATCATCAGTGGTATTCTGCCTTTGTGGACCTTCTGCCTCCCAAGAGGCAAGGAGTATCACGATTTTCCCCACACAAATGCGTTTTTCATTGAACGCTATACTCATCAGCTAGCCTTCATGGGGGGAATCTTCAGCGGGGCTCAGGGAAGTGGGTCATGTACAAAAAGTCAAAGGAACGACACAGCTGAGTGCCTCTGAAAATCCTCCATGGTTTTGGAGGCACTTTTGGGTCAAAGTCTTTCTGATCCTTCCAGATAGAATTTTATGCAAAACAATGTGAGGTAAAGGTAAGCTGCAGACTAATGTAAAGTGAAGGGTAGATTTCAGGCTTATTTCAATCAAATATTGTGCTTTTAATGGAAGAATAAATTCTTACAGTCAGGCATTGGAAAATTATTTTTAACTGAACCTTCTTTAGTATGTGTCACAGATCGTTAAGAGACAGGTGCATGACTCAGGAGTGTCTATCACACCACAAATCTATTACCAGCATTTTGGGGGCATTCCTGGCTCTTGGCCATGGCTCAGCTCCCATTCACAGCCCTTCCCAGCCAGACTCCACACTCAGGCACTGCCAGAAGACTGGCTCCTGCATCCCTCGCTCACTCAGTAGGTTCTCAAAAAACCCTCTTATGCTGCTTCCTACCCTGCCCTACACACTTAGAAAGGCCTCCTTGGAAGCATCTACATTGTAACCTATTAATCCCCCTTTGAAGATTTTAATAATCTCCTTTTTTACAACATCTACTAAAGCTTGACAAGGGGTATCTAATATTGGACTGCTGAGGGGCTAAGGACACTCCTATCAAGACGACCAATAATAAATACCTCATTGTTTCTTCTTGCTTCCCATCTCTGCCTGATCTTTCCCCCTACACTGGGATTGTAAATACTAAGGGACAGACACAGGTCTTTTTCATCTGAGTTTATGCATTATTTAGCAAAAAGAAGCTAGGGTCTTCAGGCAGGAGTCCTGGTGCTACAGAAAAATAAAAAGTAAACACAGTAAAATGAATTACAGTCCATTTTTCTAATATATTGAAATGACTTCCTGAAGGTTTTCCCTGGTATAAACCTTTTTCATAAAGACCATTTTAATGCACAAATACTGCTATTTTATTTTCAGATTAACAAATACCAACGAACAACAATTCACAACAAAAAATAATATATAAAGAAAAGTACTCTAATTTCTATGCAAACATAACAAATACATCTCAGTGACAGAATTTTATACAACTACGCACAGCAAAATAAAAAATGAAAGCAAGCATGGAGACCACATCCATTCATCCTAAACCCTGTGCCACCTGAAAACAACCTATTTATTAAGGCTGGCAGAAAATTTTCCATGAAAGCTGTTTTTCATGGGTGATGTGGAATTTGGCAGGCCAACATCTTTCACAGAAAGAACATTTTGGATTTTCATCAAAATTTCTGGTTTACTTTCATTTTTGTTTGACAGAAAATGGGGGGTGGAAAAGGGAAACAGACTGGAGTTCTAAATAAACCTTATACTAATTAATCTGAGTGCAGGAATGGAATAATTATTTCTGCATGGAACGCCTTTTTGCTCTGTTTCTTGGCTTATTGTTAGAAAGGACAAAAGAGACTTAAGGAGTATGTTCCAGAAAATGACGGGATTTAGGGCAACTGCACATACAGGTATCCAGGACAGTGGCACTCTGTATGCAAATCCAGCAAAAGCAACCTGCTGCTTTTGGAATATGATGATTCAAAGACAACAGAGAGAGAAGAAAAAGTGATGCTCAAGCTGTGGTAGTTTATGGAGCAGAACTGTCAGCCCAAAAGAAAACTCTCTGCTCTTAAGAATTAACTGTGGGGATACCACACTATTACCTGGGATCAGCTCCCTCTGCCAACAAATGCAAACCCAAAGCATACCTGTGTGTCATGATCCATAGAAGCACCACTGTTAATATATTTGCAACATGGTCACAAACGTTTTATTTTACTTCAGGGAGGGCTTTTTTTGGAAATAAGTGCAAGAAAGAATCTGATCCTTTACTACCTATTTCGCTTTGACACTGCTGTATTTCTGCTCAGGTCAATGGTGTATCTAACATAAAAGTATAATGGTGATTATGCAGTCCCAATATTTCATTGTTAGTAACATGATCCTCCTTCTGTAGAGCTGAACTTCAACTTTCAAATAATACTATTTCCAACTTCCAGGCTGGTACAGTTTGACTTGCAAGGTCTCCTGTAAGAAAAGGCGTGAGGCACGCTACCTGAATACATACTTTATAATTTTCTTCTCTTTGTCAGTTTAGACTCTTCAGTTGTACCCACATCCATACTAAATGGGCTGTTAATTAACTTGTAAACACGCTGCTGATAAGCAAATCCTCCTAGTTTAACTCACAAAAATTATATGCCTGCATGTAACACCTGAGAAACTCTGTAATTTTAAAAAATCATTGCCATCAATTTTGTAATGAGGCGTATCTTTGGAATTTCTAGAAGAAGTGAAAATATAAAATGGCAGCTGTTTTGTGTCAAGTTCGTTTCAATAAAAATGTGAAATTACACTTTTAGCTCAATGTCCAAGCTTCAAAGTATCTGACTTTCTAACCTGCAGTATCTTAGATACCCACCTTCCCTGGCAAACTGACAGCTCTTGAGCTGCCACCAAGACAGCAACACCCAGTGCCTGTGCCGGGGCTCCCAGACTTACAGCAAAGAGCCTGCCTTCTAGGAAGCCTGTCTCGGGACAGTCTGTGCACAACTGTCCCTAGATGTTTCAGAAATACATAACCCTTGACAATTGCCAGCCTTTTAGTACTGGTGAACCACTTCCCAGTAACAAACTGTTGTGTAGAAGTTGCCCAGCCCACTCAAACCCAAATTGAAAGAGCTTTATCACATTGAGATTACAGGCAAAATGCTATTTAAAGACAAACCATAAAAACTCCTAAGTAACTGAAAACATTTAGCTTCCCTGAACCTGCTTTCCCGAACAGGTCCATGCTTTTAAAATTTATACCCTTACAGAAAACACTATATGAGAGAAGATGCTGAAAAAAAGTAACAAATTTTAGCATACTGCTATCAAAACATATGGCAACCAAACTGAACAATACATGCATAAATAACAAAAATAAAAATTAATTAAAAAAAAAACCCCAAACCCTCAGAAATTCCATTACCTCATTTGAAGTTTCCCCAGTCCCACAGATAACTGTAGGATAACAATGTGATTTATTTAGTTACTATGCCTTGCACCTATTTCCGACATCTTAAAATTAAAATTGTGCTGCAGATGTAAACTGATGGAAAAACTGATGAAAGCATATGAGCTTCACGTCATAATTATAGGGTGACTCCTAGAAGAAATTAAAGAGGTGAAAAATCAAACTGAATTCCAGAAAATAGAGGTTAGAGATATTTTTGCAAATGGGGAAAAAAATGAAAATCTCTATTTGACTATATGAATTAATCTAATTTGGTTTACTGTTAAAACATTCCTCTAAGCTGTTTCTCATATATTCTGATAGCTATGGAATGGTAAGTCTAAACTGAAAAGAAATATCTTCCTTCATCAGCTAAATTGCAAAATTTCAGTTTTAGTTACACAGCTGGAAAGCCTGAAGCCTGTTCTGGAACACGGTGTTGATGAAGCAGCAAATTATAGGTCTGTTTTGGCATACTGCAAAACTGCTTTCCAAGCCCTGTCCACTGGAAATCAATTATTAGAGGAGCAAGAAAGGTTCATATCAAGCTTGCTGTGTTTTGACAGAGATATGTTTGTGTCTGTGTAGATCCTTTTCTTGGGAAGTGTGAAAACCCATAGTCTGGAAAACTGCTCACACAGTTCAAGAAGGAAACTAAGTCCCTGGTTTTCATGAACATACCCTTCATTATTCCTCAAATGAGTTTTCATTTTTATTCAGATATAACCCATCACAAGCACAGAAAAGTAAGAATCCTGAGAGGATGGCTTCTATTGTAAACATTTTCCATAGTGGCTTCTTACAACAGTGAACAGGTTCAAGTCTACTCCTCTTCCCACTAAAGGAGTATGCATCACTACTGACTTTAAGATCACAACATATTTGTATATTTCTTCCCACCTACCAGGCCAGAGAAAAGGAAGGGAACCCTTTGTGGAAGGAATCCCTTTTCAAGCAGACAGTAAACCACCCATAGTCCTATTGTTCTTTGAAAATAAAGAAATTATTAACCCAACCCCCATAACTGCACAATATAAGAAAGGGAGTATCCAAAATCAGCAATGAAAATTCTGAAGCCCATATTACGTTTAGCACTCCTAGACCATACATTACAATTTCTCTTCTAAAAACAAAGATTTTCACCAAAGTCATTGTCACTTCTTAGTATTCAATGAATATGGAAAAGCCATGAACACAGATGCTTGCATAAGAAACTACCTTGATTAAAGCAAACTGCTGTCCTCAGCAACTGCATGTGCATATTCTCAGATGTAATATGCCAGGCTCTCAATTTGTTACAGGGAAAAAGGAAGGGTCACTCAGACAAACAACAAAGCAAAAGCAAACTATCGAGCCACCTCCTCCATTGCCTCAACCATTTTCTATTATGAATATGCATCTAAACAGCATTTTAAGAGGGTATGATTATGGAGAATGGGAGGAAATAACATGACAGAAGGAAAAAGGAGCAATTCATCATTATCAGCATAGGCTTTGTTCAGGTACATGGCCCAGCCTTGTCCTGACTGTACTGGAAGAAAGCCAAGAAACATGAGCCAAAATCAAATTACAGTGTGTCCCACCAAGACACCAGTCTGGAGAGCAAGAGAATCAGGAACCCAGAATATGCCCCAGCAAGCAACTGCTACACAGTTTAAAGACAGCCACAGAGACCAACTGTTCCAGAAACTCCAGCAGAAGGCATTTTGCCACTACCTAGTAGCACTGTGGTCCCAGAGCAGGTGCATTTAGTGTAGCAGGGCCTTAAAGTGTATTACTGCTGCACAATTAGGTCTGGCTGTGTTCAAATCAACTTCAACTTTATTGCCTTAAGTAAACTTACATTGTCAGGCTTTTGTACATGTTCAGGGACCAACTGCAGTAAAGCCAACTGAGAAAGGACATGGTCTTCCAATTCCTTTAGTGTTTTGCATGAGGATAAAATCTTCTCCAAAAGAAAACAAGTGCTTTAGCAGTACTCGCAAGGCCTACCTTGCCCAAACCAGGGGTGTCTTTCACTTTGCTGACTGCCCTCAACAAACATGGTGGTGCAGGGGGTGGGGAAGTCTGAAGGATACTGCTGAAGCTGGTAGAGAAGAGAGTAGATTCAGGAACAGATGATGCAGAAGGCCTGTGCTTCTTCTTTTTGGAAGACAGGTTCAATTTCTGAGCAGCTCTGTGGGAAAAATGACAAGAGTAAGCTAAAACAATGCCAAACTCATCAACAAAAGCAGGCAAGAATAAAGGTCACTATTTATGTCGGATCTCAGTTTTGACCTCATTGATCCCAATAGTTATGTAATTACCATTTTTCGTTCATTATTACTAATTTAATGCCACTGACTTTACAAAGTTGCTCCAAATTTACTCAATCTGTATTAAGCAGGGTCACAATCAAGCCTCTGTCACTCTCGCATCTGTTGAAACAATTCAGCCTGTAAGAAAGCTCCAAAAACTCTGTTCTAAAATTAAGTTCAGTCACCAAAGGGTTCACATGGAATTGTGTCTCATTCATAAGCCTCCGACTAGAAAATGAATACCTGTGCAATGATTGGATGTAAGCAGCTACTGTTAATTACTATTAAATGCTCAGGTGAATTTGCAGAGGTGTAAGAACCTTTTTAAAATTTTTATCACCTCTTAAAACATAAGCAAATCTAAAAACCAAGCATACAGTGACCAATGAAAATATTGTCTCCATCTCACTGCAAACAGCAATTGTACCAACTACTGATGCATTAACGACTAAGCAGGGAAAACAATGAAGACTGTTTTTAATACTACGGTATTCTTAAATAAGAATGGTGAAGTTTGTATAGGCTTTGAAAACATAAGCTTTTCTGGAACAGAAACGTTCAATACTTTTTTTTTTGCATAATGTTTTATTTTGAGAGACAATTCAACATTCAGCCTTTGTTGCAGCTGTTTTGTTCCAACATTTGTGTGTTCTGCACTGCATGGGCATAATGTTAATATTAATCATGCTGTCCCACAGTTTCCCTTTTGTAAAATGAACACTTTAAAGAGAGCAGGTCAACTGGAGCACCATCTCAAAGGAGAGATGGATATAACAATGTTGCTTCCTTCATGTCGTTTTCTCTGGAAGACAAACTGTGACCTAAGAAAGTTGTAAAAGTAGTTTGTGCTGACAGTAGCTCTCTTTAATGATGTGTGACAGTTAAGACCAATAATTCTAAATCCTCCTAAATTTTAAGAGGCTTTAGCTCTATTACACTGGTATCAGTATAGTAAGTTCAGTGTTGGATAAAATAAAGTAATTACATTACTTTATCCCAAGGAGTCAGGGAAAAAAAGACTGAACACAGATATAAGTATATATATACAGACTTCTTTCGGTATACAAGTACCTTGTGTTTGTATCCGAATTCTCAGATCCATGAACAAAAGGCATGAAGTTGCCATATGTCAGCCAGTTGTCACACTGTGTGCACCACTAGATTGTATTACTTTAGCCTATGGCAAGTGCAAAGTGGTTCCAGATAAATTAGTTTTTAATAAAAAAGTAACAGTAGGAGATTCTAACCAACCTTACCCAGAATTAAAACTCAGAAGTTTCTGTACCACCATCCTTGTCCTTTCCTCTGGCCTACAGACTGCAGTTTATAACCTGTCCCTCCTTTTAAGAGTCTGTTTTCTTTTCCATAGAAAACATAATCAAAATGTGTTAGTCAAAACCTAAGAAGAAAGCAGCTTTTTTTCCTTTTGCTAGCAAAATTTCAACGGTTTGAAAAGATTCAATGATCTCAGCTTCCATACTGTCCATCACTAATGCTTTTATGAAGTAGTCCTTGCTGAATCAAATTCTCTGTATCTCTTAGCTTCATTATAAAATTATTTTAAGCAAAACCTTGTGCTATGTGCAACAATTGAAAATACAAATGTTGGCCAAACACAATAAAAAATTTACTTCTATGGTCAAGCTCAGTAGTCCAGTCAAACACAGGCAGTAGTCCACACAGTCTGGTCATACATCTGGTCTCACTGACTCACCTCAGGTGAAAATACATTTCCTAAAAGACATTTTCTAACTTGACTGACAGAGCCATCACCCCTGTTGCCACTAAATGCTTCTCCAGACTTTACTGTTTCTTTTACAAAGCTGATAATGTAATACAAATAACTTCTTGACCCAACAAAGACAACAGCTGGCATTTTCTCAAAGAAAAAAAACAATTGTTGGAGGTACCTGTCCTTTTCAAAACTTTGGAACTATATTCTAGTTTGACAGTTATAACCTTTGAGATTGTATTCAATTGAAGAACCTGCATGTTCCTTTATAATTTTGGCCTGCAACAGGCAAAATATATGAAAAAGCAATGAACTATTTCTCACAACTTTATGTTTTTCCCCAAGGAGAGAAAAAAAGTCAATGCATGGCAGGCTAGAAAATCATTTACAAGCTCTATCAGACTTGACTGAATTTTGAAGGATATCAAAAAAGCAATAAGCCTCAGGTAATTCCCAGAGCATTTAACTGGGAAGTGAAGGATATTTTAAACAGATATAGGCTGCAATATGACACAAACATGTACAGTGTGGCTTTCTTGTGAGCACATCTATGTAAGTAAAATCATTCAGCTCAGGTGGCTAGCATTGCTTTGAATGCAGTTGGTCGTGCCAGCTGACACTGATTTATCCCTGTGATGTAACACAGGAGGTTAGAAAATTCTCACATTTTACTTTTTAAGGCAAGTCAGAGGCCTGACTCTGCCCTGCAAATGCTCTGGACAGACTAAGGACAGACTCCTTAGGAAAAGCACCAGGCTGGACCCTGGGAGACCTCATGCAGCTGTGGCTCACAGCCTGCCCAGCCCAGCCAGCAGTTGTTTAGACTGCTCTTTGTATAGGAGCCAGCTAATTTGTTTTCATTTAATATCTAGTACAATAGGACCCTGATATCCACTGGAGAATATGTGTACTACTGCAATATTGCTAATGCTGATGATGGCAGTATGGCTTTATGTATTGACAATAAGCTGATCATATTCTTAAGTTACAGTACATCCCACTTGAGCCAAAAGATATTGGCTATGAACTATGCAGGGACACAGTGGGCTCCAGTGCAACGCAAACCACTTCCCCGCTCTGTGCGGTATGGCTGCAGCAGGGATTGTGTCCACAGAGACACACAAGGGAGCTGTGAAATTAAATCTTTGAAGTGCATAATTTAAACTGTATTAAATCACTGCGTAGACATACTCATTGACAACAGAACCACCTCTAATGTCATTTTACTGAATATCTTCTGAAATAATGCAGATTTAATCCAGTTTTGCTAATGTACTTTGGATTCACACCTTCAGTTAATATGGATTACTTTTTCCTGAGAGTCCCTGTGTAAACAAACATCTGGAGACTTTTTGAAAGCTTATAAGATCTGTGGCGGAGGAAATAATCACAGCATCAAGATCTGAGATTGCAGGAGGGGCATTAGAAAGTGGATTAAAGTTCAATTGAAACAAAGCTGATGGATTGCTGTCAGGAAAGGGGAACTGCTTAGAACGTCCACCTGATCCAAATGACCATGAGGTCATTTCTTGAAAGACATTCTCTGCTTTTTGATTTTTAAGATACAAGTTTAATAAGGTATGTCTTTGAGCAGTCAGAACGCTTTTCACCTCCTGCTGATGCATAAATGGTGATATATTTTATCCTCAAAACTCCATGGGCATGCTGGGATTTTCAAACACATTCATTGTACAGCCAACTCCCCTACACTGGAAGCCACTTCATGACTGATACACACTTTCTGAAAGCTGAAGAACCTCTCAGGGATTCATTGAGGAAATGGAAATAAACCAGCTTAGAGGACACTCAGAGATGTGAGGGCAGTATGTATTTTAGAAACTTGTCTAAAGAGATGAATGAACAGAAATGGATTAAATAATCCATTTTTAGCACAAAACAAAGCCATTGCTAGGGGTGATGCAATGATCTCTTAAGAAAGTTACTCATACTACTTATAAGCAATACAAGGATGAATTTGATGAAACACTTTAGAAAAAAAAAAAGCATTATGAAAAGCTCTGTAAATATCTTGCTTAGAGAAGTCACATAATGGTTACAGTACAACATACATAAGGAAATACTGTGGAAGGAATAGTTTGAAAATTCATGGTCTCTGAATTTACTACAGCTGCTCACAAAAAGCAACTTCAGAAAATGAGGACAAATCCACATGTCCACTTGTTGCTAAGCAATAGTCATGAAGGGGGAAAAAAAAAGCAACACTAAAGCACAAATGGCGTGATACAGCACTTAAAGAAAATAACAATAATTAAGGCCTCACTGCAATACATAATGGTCATGTGCCTCTAGCTTAGAGTAGACTTGGACCTCTTTTGGCATAAATTCTATAAGATCATGAACTTCAGTGAGGTTGGCTATGCCAACATGCCAACCCATGGCATATTTACTTCCTCTCATTTAACTAAGAAAACAGACACATTTGCTAATAAAATTCAAGGACATCTACTTAGCTTGATAAAAGACATTGTTTGTTCAGTGACACATCATCCAAGGCAAAATTAAAACTATAGGACTCACTGTCAAAGTAGAGCTCTGTAAGGCCAGCAAGTTCATTAGATTCAGAAAAAGATAATATATTTAAGTGAATACTTAAAAAATTATTCACACTTGTGTCAGCAAGTGTCATCAATGATAAGTAACACTGGCTCTCATGCTTCAGTACCTGACATGCCCCTTCACCACTGACATCTGAAGGAATGTCCTTAGGTGCGTATCTCCATAGAATTATTCATTACTGGAGTTTCATATTACACTATGATGCATACAGTACTTCTCACCTTTGGAAATAGAATTTCAGATCACAGGGGCCAGTGAGCTGGCATATCAGTTTGTGTCAAAAACTGAAAACTTGCTCACTTTCAAATCATATTTCCCACAGAGGAAATGGCTCTTAAGCTGTGGAGACCAAACAGTCATGTACCAGCTAACTTTAATGTAAATATTTACAATTTTCATTAACATTCAAAATCTGTATTTCTTCTTTATTTGAGGGACATAAATTTCATTTTATAAGACAAATACTCTTTGCTGGGTGCACCAGTTATGAAGTAAGGTATGAACTTTATATGTGCAAGGGATGGCTTACCAGAGGATGTTGTGGTTTGACAAGCCCAAATGAGATTAATAATCTTCCCTAGTAATTAATACACTATCTTTACTTATCCAAAACTGTCTTGTCTGCTGTATCTTAGTGCTGGGTTGGAAAACAGATGGAAGTTTAGTTTGGAAATTAGTCTCCCGAATGAACTCTCTAAGCATATTTGTGCAGAAACATCACCAGTTCTAAAAAACATCCACATTTGTGACCAAGAGTATTTATTACCCAGCATGAAACACTCATTTCTTGTAGGCTTAGATTGGGCACCTAAAAGTGAAAGACATCATTACCCAGCCTCACCCTCAAAACAAGAGCACTACCGATGATTTTTTTTTTTTTTTTTTTTAAACCCCAGCCACAATTCTTCCTGTTGAAAAAGAGTAAATTTTTGACCATCACCTACTGAGTAAAATGCAGTCTGCATAGTATTTTAGTTAACTGATGGCATGGAATAGCAAATAAAAATACACTGGAAACCTGCCATTAGTTTTGATTATTTCCAGCTCAAATGTTTGCAGGGTATTTTCTGTTTTGGGTAAAAATATAAAATAAGTCATCATATCATACAGGTCCTCATGTAGCTGTAAGGTAAAGACCAGTGGGATACAGCAAAATTACAACCATGCAGGCTTTTTTTTTTTTTTTTTTTTTTTCTCTCTCCTATGAGAACAGACAGTCTTGAGTTTTGGTTATATAGAGGCACTCAACAGTTGCTTCTTGTCCAGGATCTTTAGTGACTGAATTATGCCAGTAATATGCTGCCTATACAAACTGGACACAGACACTACATGGGATGGCCACATTTTCTAATTATAGGGATCTAACCTAATTTCTCTGAAACATCACCAAAAATGATTGTTTCTTCCAATTGCCTGTATAGGTAATGCAGGCTTACTAAGGTTACGTTACAGCCAAGCTAACCTGAGTACTATCACTGAACAGGGAGGCCCTATATATTCCCCTGCCCTGTCTGCATGCATTCTTTCCCTCCCTTTCCCCTCTCCTCACATTTATTTTAGCTTGGCTGCTACTGCTTTAACCTCCTGAACTGGGCTCATGTCAAAGGGATGTTGAATTACTATGACAAGAACTTCCACGACCTTAAAATCTGAGGCACATTGTACTAAATGTAGTTTCATGTAAAATCTCATCTTTCTATTTGGACGGTAACATCTGTCCAGGAGCCATGGCTTCCTTTGTCCTATGCCTTTCTTTGCATCTTCTAAAGCAGAGAGAACAGAGATGCTTTACAGGATATTTACCCAACCAGCTAACAGCCATGCTCTGCTGCAAGGGGCCAGGTTGCCTCACCCCATCTGCTGCAAACTGGGGGTACCACCTGAGAGGCATACTCCATGGCAGAGCAAGAATGACCTCCAAGAGCTGTTTCTCATACCTCTGCATGGAACGGTTTTTCCTCACACAGACCGAAAGCAGAAAGACAAAGTGACAGCCCACGTTCCCCTGCCTTCCAACAGGACTTAGAAGCTACAAATGAGACCTGAAGCAACTTTATCCCACTTTAATTCTCTGTGTGACCAAACTCAGGGCTGTGGTGTTGCAGTCTAGTAAGACATGTAAAGAATGAAAAAAGAATCCTCAGAGGAACATTTCCTGGATTTGTAGTTCCAGTAAGATTCTTAGTATTCATGTTTAATTATTTTACAATGCCTTTAAAATCTGGAGATAATTTGAACTTTCTGCTTATGCTGGAGAAGGTATAATAAACATCTCTCTAATGCCCAGTAAACACTTGCCCCTTATTGTTCTCTTTATTTTTATGCATGCATTCAATTTCATAGCAACAATAAAACTGTCCCAGGCTGCAATCTTTCACTTCTTGGGTGGTTAATTCAGATGTTTTGACCACAGTGCCTTAGTGACTGTGGTTCCCCTGAAGATAGAGTCCAGAAACTCTATTTTAAACTTACGTAGTTATAACAGAGTCAAAATACGGCTTCAAACTTTATTCAGGACAAATCTTACAAAATCAGAGGCTTGTTGCACAGAAGCAATCTTAGTGAAATTAACAGCTCAGACCTGCTATAGTTCAAATTTGTGTAAATTCACTGGCAACAGAGCTGCTCCTAGGTTGCAGCAAAATGAACAAGATGAGTATGCTTGAAAACCAATATATTAATGAGAAGCTCAAAGTCCTACACAAGTACATATTGCAGGACAGAGGACTCATATCCTACACAGCTGTTATGTGGGTGAAAAACCTAATTTTAGAGAAAAATATGACAAGATATGAAAGAAACCATTTCTCATGTCATTACTGTGACTCAGGAGATTCTCTTCAGCAGGTATCACTGTATTCTAGTAAAGATCTTTTTACCTAACCTAAAGTTCCTGAAAAGCCCCAATTCAGTGACAGATGTCCTTCTGTCTTTGACAACAGGATCTTTAATTAGCTCCCAGACACAGAAGTAATGTTGACCCAAAAAAAGTAACAGATCAGATGAACTATCACATTTAGTATTTCTACATGAATTCATACCCTTATTCTTCAATAGTACCAATCAAGAAAACTACATCTTGATTCAATAGCTTGATACGTTTATCTAGAGAAAGATCATTTCTGCTTTTTTCCTTTCTTTTCACAATCAGCACTCAGAATAAAAATCACTTGTAAATTTTTTTTAAGGAGTGAGTAGAGGGGTTTTTTACTACTAATCTAGCTTACTTTTCTCTCTGAAAAAATGCTTTTATGAAAAATGGTAGTCAGACAGATGATGGTGCTCACAGCATTATCCTGTTCATGGAAAGCTCTGAGGATGAGCTGGTTATGTGTCACTGCATGCTTAACGCATGAAGCAAGCTGAACCATTATACTTGGATAAAATAAAATCAGATGTTTAGGACTAGTTTAATAGGGGAAGAAAACCAGCTACATTTACTATAACTCAAATGAATTCAAATGTAAACACTTACCAATTACTGCCATGGTTACTTGGCAATGCATCTTAAAGTCCCATGGGAAAACTGCATAGGCAGGAGACTGACAACCATGCACCAGAGTAGCCTTAAATTCAGTTGCACAGAGCTGAGGGCAAGAGTAGTATCTTTCAAGGAATGGTCAGAAACAAGCTCACTACAGCTCGAGCCTGTACATACTGTATACAGAATTAGATCGTAAGATGCTGACGTTGACGCTAAGTAATAAGAAGGGAAACGTGCACTGTTTCATATTTGTAAAACAAGAAACATATGCAGATCTGTCAGTCTTCAAGTGTTAGCTGTAAAATATTAGGGGTACAGATGTACAGTTAGACTGTGTCCTCCTGAAAGTACCACCAGATATGGCTGATGTCATGGTTTAGGGTCAGGGTGGCCCCTTTGACCTGTAACAGATGCTCTCTGTTAAACCCCCTCCCTTCCCAAAGGGGAAGGGAAAGGGAATAAGGGAGAGAGACTTAGCGAATAGAACAGGAAACTAGAACAGCTTTAATGAAAATGAAAATAACAATAATAAAAATAGAATATGTACAAATATATACAAAACCAGTATCGAACACAACACCCCTGATGGTAATTACATCACCGTCACCACTGATGCTGTGGAGCAGGCACCAGGGGAGTCCCAGACTGGGCCCTGCAGCAGACAGGAGCTGGATTCTGGTACCAGATTCAGGGACACAACGACTGGGATCAAAGGCAGAACAGACAAAGTCCTCCTTGGATGCTCCAAGGAAGGAACTGAAAGAGGTCCTGAGCCAAGCCAAGCAAAGCTGGCAAAGCAGCCCAAGAAGGAGAAGAGCCTGGGAACCCCAGAGAGAGAGCAGCTATAGACCCTCCAGATCCCTCAGCTTTATACCCAATATGATGTCTATGGGCTGGAATACCTCACTGGTCAGTTTGGGGTCACCTGCCCTGTCTGCTCCTCCCTGCAGGTGCAGCCTTTCACTTTCCTGCACCCCCCAGTGTGGTACCCAAGATCCAGCAGTGGCCTTGGTCTGCACACCAGTCCTCGGTAGTAACTCTAAACACAGGGTGTTATCACTGCCAGCAGCAGACACTGCCTGTGAAAACAGGCTGCTGACTTCAGACAGTGCAGTTAGAAGAACCGAGCTGAAAAGTAAAATCGCTGAACAGAACCAGCTCTGTTCTCACCCAAACCAGGACAGCTGCTGAACAGATCTTCCCTATGTCTGAGACAACCTAGCAAACCTCAAACCATGGGACAGAACTTCTGGTTAGCCAGCCCTGAGCTGATTCTCCCTCATGAAAAAGTAGTAGTAACAGCTATGACAACTCAAAAATTTGACTTATGGGAGCTTCGCAATAAGAAGCCCACAAACCACTGGCCATTCAATAACAGTCCTTAAAATCACATAAAGCAATTTCTGTAATCTTAAGTTTTATGGAGCTTATACAGTTACAGTTATTTCTATTACCTTGAATGCTAAAGCCTGACCACACACTGTGTGGAAAGCTATTTTGCTTCATCTCTGTCCCATTCAGCAAAAACTTCTCATAACACTGGGAGGAAAAGCAGCCAGCACACAGATTCACAGTCCATTTTGTCATTGTTTAATTTTACAGTTGGCAGAACAATTAAACAGACATATAAAAAGGCCAAAAGGCAGGTAAGCTTTACCGGATTTTTTGCCTCATCTATATTTTGGAGGCCAGCACACTTAAAATAACACCAGCATACAAATGGTAAACTATTCTGACAACACAGATGCACTGAAATTCAATGCACTTAAGCCCAGCTCTGACAGGCAATCTCCTGTCTTAGTAAAAAAATATTTCCTCTAAGAGTTCCCGTTAGTCTTGTATTTATTTCAGTCACCACCATGAGATAGCGATAATGCTTTGAGATAAATTGTTTTTAACTACCAGTGATTATCACCATTACTATGTATAAAATGCTAAGGTCCAAGACTGAGTTCTTCCTTTTAACAGCCTGCACACATGTTAAAATCACTCCAGTTCCAACAGCTTTTAAGCAAAACAGACAAAACAAAAGAAAGATATTTTACAATCCCACATTTACAGAGATAATGCTGAAGCACAAACTCATGAATGGTGACAAATGGTGATTTAACCTAGACTGCCTCAGCAGATTCACCCAAATAGTCACAGTGGTTTTGGGGGTGCCTAACAGTATCCCCCCAGTACCTATAAGAAGGGTATCAAGATGACAGAATCAGGCTCGTCAAACCCAGGTATGGAAGGAGAACAATAGCTAATGGGTATACATTTATACACAGGAAGTTTGGACAGGGTGTAAGGCAAAATTTTTGCACCCTAAGGACAGCCAAGCAAGGTTACGCAGTCTTTGTTCATGGGGATGTTTAAAACCCAAATGAATAAAGTCCTGGGCAACCTGTCTGACCTCTGGGCTAGCCTGCTTTGAGCAAGGGGTTGGATTAGAAATATGCCAAGGTCCCTTCCAGCCTCTCTATTCCCATGATGTTAAGAAGGAAATGTTACTACAATTCTGAAAGCAATAAAATATTATGCTTTATTTTTTCTTTCAAAATATCTTTTCTCTGAAAAGTTTCAACAAAATCAGTTATCTCTCTCAGCAATTTACTCAGTCCAAAATTAAAGTTTTCAGCTTTCGAATATTAAATATAATTGAAGCAAGAATCAAACTACAACTTCAAACTGAAGAAGTTAATAACTACTACTTTTTGAAATGATGTAACCAAAACACATTAAAAATTTCTTATTATTTACTTTCTGGGAGGCCATAAGCTAAATCAGCAAAAGCTGATGAAGTATTTTAATTTGAATGAAATTCACATTTCTTAATGGGAAAAAAAAATTGACAAGAATTTCACCTAAGCCATCTCCAATGTTTTGTTACAAGACCTTCTATCTCTACCTACTGAAGAGTCAGGAAGCAGTTCTACACAACACTAAACATGCCCTTCTACACTACCACTTGCAAGGGAAGTCCTATGCACCCAGCCTCTAACAGGAACACCCAGCATCATTCTGCTAGCTCAGACTCCACCTCCTTTGGGAGCTGACCCTAATATTTAACCTACTTTAATCATGCTGCAGAATGAATTATTGCTAAAAATTATGAAGCTGGAAAACACTATTACTGTTGGCAATTACTGTTATTTTTTTAAAGAAAAAATGTTTGTTCTTGTTTTTCTATTTCCAGTAAAGTGAAATAAAAAGACAACATGAAATTAAACATACCAAACAAAGTGGTAAGGCATTGCCAGAAAGAAATGAGCTGTACAGTTGTGTGGCACAGGCACCAACAAGCAGAATTTACAAGAGATGCAAAGCCTTTAATCTGCAGCTTTTTGCTTATTACTTGCACAAATTTCAGTGAAAGACAATTAATTTTCAGTTCTGAGGGCACTTCTCAGACTGTTGGGCATTCTGCTAACCAGAACAAGTGTTTGATGTGCATTTTTGTTTCTTAGGAAAAGTAAATTTTTGAAAATAACTCTAAGAATAATAAAAGTAGTTTTTTACAATGTCTCAAAAGATGATGCGTTTCTCTAAATGTATCCCATCACATATAAAGGAGACAGAGAAATATATTTGCTGTTTAATTTTACTTGGATCTTAGCCTCTTTTGTGATTTGTTGATAATCAAATTCACACCTCTGTTCCACCTGAATGTTCAATACTGATCAAATACAGCTGAGACTGATGGGTGCAGGAAGGGTTCGTGGTGAGGTAAATCAGAGGAACCACAATGAAATAAGTTTGACTAGAAACGTCTGTCCATAGAAATATGAGGCATCCTGAGCTTAGAAGATGGACAGTTCTGGAAGACTGCAGAAAAAGACCTAGAGTATGTGCTGCCTACAGTACTACAAGGAATCAGTCTGGCCTCAGTCAGCATTACAGATTTTAACTTTTCTCTCTCTTTTTTTTTTTTTTGAAAATCAATTGTGTATGTTCGAGTCCTGCAGTCTGGGTTGTTGGTTATGTAGAAAAGCATATCTTGCATACAGAAAAGTTGAGTATACTTTGCTTTCCAGACCAGAAGATAAACAGAGAAATTAATTTGTTCCTTTTGTCCTACTACAGCTACCTGCAGCAATGCATGACCAGTCCAGATGCTCCCTCACCCTGTGTTTGCAGCAAGAGATGCCCTTGCTTTCCATTCTAAAAACTTGATGACCCTGACATTTCTAGTATATTGGTCATTTTAAGGAACTATAAACTCCCTAACACAATGGCTACCCAGAAAATAAAACTTGGAATTTATTTTCCAATGTCATAACTCTGCTTTCACTTAAAATCCTCCTATCTGATTTAAGCAAGAGAGGATGGAAACTTTATTCAGTGGGTAGTTAAAATGAAGTTGCCCAACTGATCTGGCACATTCGGGGCTGCCTTTTTGTGTTAAAGAACTCTCTAGTTCCTTCAGAATAAAACATCCTCCTGTTGAAGCTTCAGATCAAAATGAAAACTTGATTCTATCTGCAAGATATTGATCCATTTGGGACTTATTTATTGTGCCTAGCTTTATAAGTTCAGGCCTCCTGGGCTCAAAACAAAACTGTGCAGTACTCTCTGAGGAGCCTCAGGCAAACTCTCCCTTTGTCCTCCCACCCTGATTGTTCTGTGTCCTAATATCAAGCAAACTGATTGCAGTCTCTGAAAGGCTGCTTGCAGATACCAGCATGTCATAGCAGTTTTTCATAACCTAAAACCCCACCTTTCACCCTCTCATTGAGCTACAGAGTTTAAAACCAGTCCTTTGGCTTTAACGAGACCCATCAGACTCAGAGTGAAAAGCGAGGCTAGAGATAGAGCAGCCAGGGCACTCTCCTGCACAGCTTTGCACACAGCCTCCCCTTCTCACAGAACTGAGGGTAGTTTTAGTAAATGTTTTGTCCATTTGCAATATCACCATAAGCTACAGTCATCACTGAAGTAACCTGACTCAGGCAGTCATTCAAGAATGAATGTTGCAACTCGGAAGGCTACAAATATTTGGGAGTGGTGGGGTGGGTGAGTACTTCAGCTTAAAGTAGCTGGAAACATAACCTTTTTACAAAAGAAATGTTCCGTTAAATTTCTAAATGTAAATTTTATTTTTCTCCCTGATATGGTGCTTCAGTAGGAAAGCAGTAGGTACATGCTGTGTGTCTACAGTGCAAAAGCACTGTAAAGCTGATACAGACACACAAGCCTTAACTTATGCCATATAAATACAATTTTTTTGTCCCTTTCTAAACATGTTATCCCACTGTAACTTCAACAGTATGGTTATAGCAAATAACCTTTTTAGTGTGAAAGTATTTATTCTGCTACAGTTTATTCCCAAACAGGAAGTGGACTACAGGAATATAATACAAAGTACCACCTAATGAGAAAATGGCAACTACACAAGAGCAGCTGTACTGATAAAATTATTTTGGCAAGAAGAACTATGCCCCACAACAAAAAAGACTGATTAATATATATGTGTACACATACATGCAATACAGTCTGTTCACTTCCCCTTGTACAGAGGAACACCCACACCATTCCACCTGCACAAACCAAAGAACAGAAGTGCTGTGGAGCACAGGGCAGGGAGTCAGTTCAGGGCCTTGTAAGCATCATTATGTCGCTTCACACCTGAGCTGGACAGCACAACACCACGCCAGACAAAGCTACCATCCCACAGAACTCTCTCCTTCAGTCATCAATATAGAAACATAGAAACAAAGAAACACAGAAATGTCTGGGTTGGAAGGGACCTCTAGAGGTCATCTAGTCCAACCCCCCTGCTGAGAGCAGGGACA
>JANHGN010025067.1:85951-98979 GCA_024605025.1 Megaceryle maxima | reverse complement strand
ACAGGCCCTCTCCAGTCTTTTTGTAAGCTCCCTTCAGGTACTGGAAGGTGGCTATTAGGTCTCCCCACAGCCTTCTCCAGGCTGAACAATCCCAGCTCCCTCAGCCCGTCCTCGTAAATATCACTGAGTTATTTTTAATTCCATTTCATTATGTGCTCTTGGTGCTATTTTACATGCATGTTGTGTTACCTATTTGTCTGGTTACTGCCCCACTGATTCATTTAATCAACTAATATTGGAAACACAGCGGGCGGATGAAATGCACTCAGCTTATCACTAACACTCTGATGCCAATTCAGCAGTGATGTTATAGTCCTCACTCTGTTATCAGCTCCTGCCCCCTGCACTGAGTTAGACTTCAATTTACCATTCTTTTCCCTAGGATAGTGTGCATTTACACTCCCTTTTGGATGTATTTTCTGTTCTAGATCTCTAGTTCCGAAAAAAAGACAACCCATGAGCTACATGACGATTAGACAGCATTTCGTAACAAGAGAAACAGTGTATCTACAGGACCTTTTGCATGGTTATATTTCACATCTCTAACTGCATAGAGACATGCTCTGATTACATTAAATGCAAATCAATAATGTTAGGGGCAGTTTCAATGAACCTCAGGAGATAAGATTGTGTTCTGAAGCTTACTGAAGCCAATCTTGTTTCTGAATGTATAATAAATTTGCTGTGCAAGTTCAGTTTTGTAAGGACCTAAGCACTTCCCATGACTTGTGGTGCATGCCTTTAGCTCCCACTGAGACTAATGGGACCTTAAAGGGACGGACAAATTTCAGAAATGGGAATTTTCTGAGTTATTAAAGGGATTCCTGCCTCTGGACCTGATCCCACACCATGATGAATGCCATGTATTACTGCTGAAGGAAGTAGAAGTGGAAAATACTCATTCTCTTGAAGAAGAAAATTACAGAAAGCCCTAACGTGTTAGAACAGAAAAAAAACAGCTCATGGAATGCAGCTTGTCAATACCACCGTTAAGAGCCTTTCAGGAAAGCTGGTTGGTGGGGCACCTAGCCAAACTGGGGCTACAACAGTGTGAGTTAGGAGGGCAAGACACGATTACACTATCATTATTTACCAAGTGAGATGGAGATATTTTTTTAAGCACGGCTGAATTGCATCAGCCCTCGAACATCTGTCTGGGAGTAAAAGTGGCTCACAAGCATAGAGAGGCTAGCTGCAATTGCTGCAGATAAACTCACTATCACAAGAACTTCAAGAACACATTTGGTAATTAAAGGAGTATAAATATAGGACATGTGACCATCCCATCTCCTCTATCTCAAGCCACAGGAAAATGAAGAATGACAAAACCAAATCTTATTTTCATATTCTTTTCCACCAAGATTAAATAAGATTACCACAGAAACATAAGGGCAGTCACACTGGTTTATGTGAGGACAGTGCTGTGATATTGGGAAACTGGTTGGGGGGGAAGGAAAAAAAAGCACCAACACACAAAAAAACCATCTCTCATTAGTCTATTTTAAGAAGTCATCTTATATAACAGGAAGCTAGCAAAGTTATTCTGGATGCTTGAACACAGTCTGTCACATTGCCATAAGCAAAGAAAGTATAAAGAAGTATGTGTGACCATTTGAAGACTGTTAATTAGTCTGTAATAATGTTGGTTACATAAATCTTTGAAATTGAATCAGAGGAAGAAACTGTCATGGAGATTAAGCCTACATAATATCTAAATCATTCCAAAGCTAAGGGGAAAATAGGTCTTTCCTTGCAAATGTCAAGCTCATAGATGAAGGTGGCAGTCACTGTGTGGTATTTGCAGGCACTAACTGTGGCTAGTGTTTGAATTCTTCAGGACAGGAATATATACTTTAAGGGAGACAGAAGACATGTGGCTGCTCCTTGGCAAAGGAGCACTTTTCTGTCCAAAAGCTAACAAGGGAAGCATCAGCTATCTACATACAATTTAACTGGAAACCTAGAAGGGTCCCTCAAGGTTGTGGCATTTCAGCCACTACCCCAGCTCGGTCTCTGAGTGCTACAGCACTGCCCAGAGCTGCTGGTGCAGAGCTAACACACTCCCTCTACCATTTCTCTGTCCTAGCCCAGACATGTAACACAAGGCAGGATGTGGTCCATGGTTTCTTGGATTTCTAGGTTAGGGGTTAGAATATGGCTAATAGCTTTGGTCTCAAACAGTGTTTAGGATGAAGGGATGTACTAGAATTTTGAAAAGACCAGGGAAACATTTCAGTGCCTTAAAACCACACGTTGTTTTGTTGTGGTGGTTTTTTTTGGTTTTTGTGGGCGGGTTGTTTTGGTTTTGTTTGGTTTTTTTTGTGGGTTTTTTTGTGTGTGTTTTTTGTTTGTTTGTTTCTTTGTTTTTTAAGCTTTAGCATACATGGAAAGACAAATAAAATTATCTATACCAGATTGAAAAGAATGTTGTGTCTAACTCAAACCAGAATTTTGTTGTTTTCATTTCTGATGCCAAACAAACAACAACAACAAAATGTTCATACAGCTTTAGTTATTAACCTGGTAAGAATTAAAGGAGGAATTGTTTGGATGCTACCCAGGTTTTTTGAGCTTTACCCCACCCAACCACTGCCCACTTCTCCCAAGGCTGCTCAGGTGTGTACAGATTAGAAGCAGCACATATCCAGAAATCCAGTGCCATAGAGAAACTTTGCAAACATCAAGAAGAAAAAAAAATCTGTAATTTAGGCACTAGTATATAACTGTGCGTAACACATCTGGAGCAAATTTTGAGGCATCTCATTTTGTGTCTCTCCACATAGATCTGTATTTCATAGCAGCTAGTTCACAGAGAGCTTGAAACTTGTGCAACTCTATCCCTGTTAAATAAAAAACTAAAAGCCTTGTAATCCACAAATGACTTAAAATAGGATAAAAAAGATGAAAGGATAAAAGTTAGGTCAGCTAATAAAAATATAAATACATATAAGAAATTACAATAACTGAATTAAAGGTTAATGTAATGCTTTACTGATTTTTATCCATTTAGGTTTTAGGATGCTGGTTCAAAAAAAGAAAAACATGTTTAGGCACATTTTTTGCATGTAATATTAAGTCTTCCCTTCATGAAAAACTATCTACATGCTTCAGTACTAGGATCTTTTCATAGTGAATAATGTAAAAACCAAGGAAACATATATGAGATCATACTTTTTAAATAGGCATATTGATAGTTAGAAAAAAAGTAAAGAAGGTAATAAAACTCCTCTGATTCACCATCCAAATATCTACAATTGCATTTCTTACATTGCCTTCCATGCCATCTTTATCATTACTCCATTATAGCTAATGACATGCAAGAGACTTTTCTTCATGCCTGATAATAAAACGTTTCGCTCAGATGTTCCTGGTTAGAGCTGCAGCTCCCCTTACGGAAGTACAACAGTATGGAAGTGAAGAAAGATAGCCATAGAGATCCCCAAGTCCACAGGGATGGTGCAAAGCCAAAAGAAATGTCAAAGTCACAATTCCCTGGGCACATGCTACCATCACCAAACAGACTTCATCTGAGAAGGCATCTCAACTGAATTTCACAGTACCTTCCCACCCCCTCAGTACCTGATCTAGCAATACATTTCTCATTTGTAGGGAGGTTTTGAATAACATGTTACAAACTTCTCCCTGCAGCTTTCTTTAAGAAACTGCATCTGTTTCTCTCTTCCATGCTATCTGATGTGCGAGTGTGGCTCTGAAAGAGACACACAGCACGTGTGTAACTGGGAGAGGCAGAGGGAGATGCAAACGTGCTGGGACTCCATATACCCTGTAACTCAAGAATTCCCTTGCAGAGAGCTGGAGATATTAAGCCTTTAAAAGGTACGCTGCTTTTATATACATATATACACAGAATGTAATTTTTACCTCTGCAATTAAATGAGCTAAATATAATTTACATAGCAAAGTACACATAAACATAAATATTTCTCTTGTATATATGCAAACCTAGGCTGTTGAAATGGCTGATGGAAAAGACAATTCCAATTACTTCACTGCAAAAGCCAAGGCTCGCTTTTAACATCCAAGATGAATTGCCTATACCTCTGCTGTCCTGCTGGTCACAGCTTGTCATGTTGAGAAAGCAAGCACACCCCTGAAGAGCTGCCTTTTTAGCCTACCAGTGATCCAATTTACAACACAGACCCACAACGAGTTATGTTGGCGCAACAATGTGAAGGAAGGGGGAGAGGAGTCAGTAAACTGTGGTATGAGATCAAGATGTAGCCAGAAGTGTGATAAGGAGTGATTCCCTGGGTCCCCTCTCTATTTCTGTGCCATCACAGTCTTTTATCTTCCCCCCAGCCCATTAACATTCTCCCAGCTGTTTCCATAACATGACTTTCAATTTCATTTCTCTGACTACAGTTTGATTTAAGCATGTTTGCAAAAACTCTCCTGAGATTTTAGGATCACTGTTGCATGTCTCCTTCTTCAAATAATAACGCAACCCAATCAGGGTTGATGAAATACAATGCAGGCCTGGGAACCAGAGGCCTGATTTTTCACTACCTTGCAAACTCCTGAATTGTCTACACTTGCATAAAATTCAGATGTTAAAGCATTTTAAACTCAGTTGGCCTGAGTATAAATGTTTGGACAAGAGACAGAATTACAGTTCAAGCAACACATGCCCTCCTAGCAGTAAAGTGACATTGAGCAAGACTGCATCATCTCCCTATAACTGCAAGAACCTTGAGTGATGGCATTTGTGTAAACTCCCAGTAGCATCACATTGCATATAGTGTGCACAGCAAGCACACCGCAGTCTGCTCAGAAAGGCATCACCAGCATAAAGGGCATGTGACTGAAAGCAGCATCAGGAATGTATCACTAAGGGAGCACCAGACTCTTCAGACATAATTGTGGCTTAGATAGACAGTCTGAAGTTCCAATCTTTTCCAGGAAAAAAAGGGTGCATAGTGTAGCCCAACAGCACAGGTCCCGTTCAAAGTATTTACTTTATTTAAGTGAAGACCTAATCCACAGAAAAAAAGACATTATTACTGTACACACTATTAGGTGTGCAAGGTGCTGGTGGCACTGATTAAAAAAACCCCACAACACATTCATATTCTTCATCTTTTTCCTAAGCTTATATATCATAGAATCATAATGGTTGGAAATGACCTCTAGGATCATCAGGTCCAACCTTCATCCTAACATCTATCTATCCATTAGACCATAGCCTCAAGTGTTACATCTACTCGTTTTTTAAACACCTCCAGGGATGGTGACCCCACCACCTCCCTGGGCAGCCTGTTCCAGTGCCCAACCATTCAGTAAAAAATTTCTTCCTAATATCTAATCTAAACCTCCCCTGATGCAACTTGAGGCCATTTCCTCTGGTTTTATCATTAGTAATTCGGGAGAATACACCAACACCAGCCTCACTACAACCTCCTTTTAGGTAGTTGTAGAGAGCAGTAAGGTCTCCTCTCAGTCTCCTCTTCTCATACCATCTCATACTTTTCTTTAAAGAAAGTGGAAACAAATTTTTATTCTTACAAAAGCTTCTAAAGGTTGTCATGCAGTGATGCACATCACTGTCTAGTAAAACCAGAATGATGCTGCATAGGAGGATTCAGCTACATCTATACTGGTGTAGCTGCTGATACCTGCGAAATTTGAACTGATTTCTCAGAGGAAAAAAAAACAAACACAAACATCAGGGAAGAAAAACAGGTCCAGGAACATGTTACTCCTTCTGAGAACGTAGGGGTGATGGACACCTAGACCTCCTCTCTTCTGTCATGCTAAGTCTAAGATTACACCAGATGTGTGAGGGGCATTTTTCAAGCCAAGTGTTTAATACAGGTAAAAGTCAGGTTCCCACACTTCTTTAGGATGATTATTCCAGGGGCTTATAACTGAAGTCTCATTGAGGAAATTGTTCCTAATATTAAAATTAAGTTTTTCTTTGTTTTATTCCCTCCATTTACTTATAGCTACAACTCATCCTTTATGCTAAATAATTATTCTTCTCTCCCTCTTTGAGGGAGTTACATCCCTCAAATATCTGTGGGCTGTTCTATCCCTCAGGCCACATTAGTCACCATTTAGCCAAACTATGCACATTTAGTCCTTTTTGTTAGGACTCGTTAATTGTTCTTAATCCCCTCCTCTGAACTCCCTGATTTCTCAATCACTCTCACAACACTGTAGCTGGTATTCCCCATGTTCCTGCATCATAACACTGGAGAGGGGAACTCTCCTTTCTGCATCCCAGTGTTTCTGGAAATATTGAATATAGTTTATTTGTTGCATCCTGCATCTCTACAGTCCTATGTCTTCTCCAGCATCATTGCTTCTCAGTGCCAAATCCTGCTTCCCTTACGCACATGCCTAGCCCAACTGGAGCAAAGCCCACAAACAGGATTAAGAGCTGGCTTTCGCCTCCATCTGAAACTGTGTTCACTTCTCATACTTTTTTTTCTTCTATTTTCTTTAAAAAATAAACAAACACATTCATTGCTGTCTCTTTCAAGGTTTAGTACAGTATTCACTTCTGCAGTAATAAAAAGACCTAATTTTGAATGCTCTCTACACAGTTTCAGTAGTATCTAAAGCTGTTGAATGTTAAGCATCTAAATACCTAAAATCTGGCTTAAATACTATTAACAATGTATTGTGCTCAAGCCAGTATGTTTGAAACAATTCATAGGCTGATATTTAGGAATCAATTTTCTTTCCAAGTACAGTACTTTCAGTGCTTCAGTACTGTATATTTAGTTCCAGTAAAAGGTAGGCATAATTATGTCTCAACTGCCCTGCTTTATTTTTAGAAATGCAATGTTTCTGTCACCATGTGTGCTTTCTGTAAGTGCTGGCTGTAAAAAAAAAACCCTGACTTTTAAAAAATAACAGCAGTGCCCTGCTTGCTGTAACTAGTGTTCTTAATAATCAGCTAGTATTTAATAAAAATACTGATTTGGAGTATTCAGTGAGGCACTGACTCACTGAAACAATAGTGATTCGCTACTAGTATTAGTGGCTTTGGCTTATACCATTAAAAACTCTGAAATACTGGGGAGATGACTGAATCACACCATCTCAGGGGACAGGTATAGAGACAAGGACTGGGGAGTGGGTACAGCACATATTTATGGGATACATCTTACCTCCCATAGAATCAATCCTTGTCAGTGAGTACTGTGTGTCTAATGAGTAAGAGAAGAATATATCCTTATCCCTTTCTCCACCCCTAGGTTGCTTTGTACCCTCAGAGATGTAAAAATGGAGCAGAGACAGTGTATTGACTTCTCTCCTTCCAGTGTGTGAAGGCAACAGAGTATCCCATCCCATTCCCCCCACAGTTTCAGTGCACACCTACATAAATAAAGCTTAGGCAGACACCTCTGCAAGGTAAGTAGCAAGAGAAGGCAAATCACAAGACTGGCAAGATGAGAGATGGTGACACAAATACTCATCTGCTGAGCAGACCTGGTGGTTAATGGAAAACATTTATCAGAAAAACAACCTTCACTCTTACAGAGCAGTTTCACTAAGAGTATGTGAACTGTACTTTGTTCACAGGTGTCCAAAACAAAGTAAAAACAGTCTCTGACAAGGGTGAAATGACAAAGCACTATATAAGGACTAAGATTTAGCATTTGATACTACTTTGGCTCTGCCTGCTGCAATGATACATCCTTTGCTTCATTAGCTGATGCTGTTTTTGCTTCCTAAGAGCATAGTTCTGATTTGGCAGGCATGACCACAGCAATACCTAGGAAGTCATGACAGCACTGTAACAGCGTGACCACCACCTGGCTACTCAGACCTGCTCTTCTAAATCACAGTCCAGAGCAGACCTGTGACATTTTCTATTGCATGGGGGTAGAGGCAGCATTTCATATCTACCAGTCAAGCCACATAAAAGCTAACATGTACAGACCTTGAAAGTCTTTTAATGAGAGGGGTTGTTTTACACTTCCTCCTCTATAATATGACCAGGATGTGGATAGGAAAACTCCAGGGCTAGGAAGGTGTCAGCCAGAAATACTACAGATGGCCTATCAAAAGGCTTTGTGGCAAGAAAAGCATTCCATGGCAAGAACATGATCCACAAAAAAATTTGATTAGCGTTTTCTGTTGACAATCCCCCTGAAAGATTAAAGAGGTAAAAAAGAAAGAGAAACGTGAAACAGTATTCAAGGGACATTAGGAAAAGAAACAGAAATGCCACCTAAGGCAGTGTATGATATCTAATTGTCACTTGCAAAAAAATATTTCTAGTCCATCTTTCCTCTTTTTTTTTTAATTGGCAGGATCTGAGGCAAATTATAATAATCTAAATTAATTTACATTTTTAAAAGAATGTGAGAAAAGAAAGCAATCTTACAATGAGTAATGCAGCATCAATCAGCAGAGACACTGTTTGGAGGCAACTATTCTAACTACAATCTGTGGAGAACATTATTTGAGAGTTTTCATTAAAACTGGTAATATTTTCATTTGGGAATGCCTTAGGTTTAAAATAGCAGCTACTCTGCATGACCAGACTGGGTCTAGCTGGTATGCTGGTTGGTCTCTTAGCAAATTCACCGGACTCACACAATTTACTATACTGAGTTTAAAAGGGCTGTTTGGCCAAGGGCTTTATATAAAGCTACAGGGGGGCCTGGGGCTTCCCTTAGGCAGCACAGATGTGCTCTAACCCAGAAAGAAGCCCAAGAGCAAAAGTCACAGTTAGTCTCCTTTCAGAAGGGCAGTTCTGACAGCAGTAACAAATAATTAGAGTGCCAAATGCTGAATCAGTAACTTTCTTTTCTCTTCCCAGGTCTGTACATAAATTCACATTTATATCACCTCCAGTAAGACGTAGTGCATAGAAAACAATTAGGTATATACATAATGCTGAACCACGTGAACCAGATTAGCTGTCCAAACAAATAGTATGCATAGCTTCTATACTGTCTGTGGAGAGAGAAACTCCTCTAAAAGACATTGAGAGCATCATTATTAGGTTCCTACTCAGAGCTAATGCCTGTAGGAGTTCAGCTTCTCCATAGATTGAGAATCTAATCAGCTGGTTTATCCTTCATTACATCCAAATTAGTTTAATACTACAGCATACAACAGATATGGCCTCCTCCAGAGACTTGCAGAAAATCACAAGTCTGTCACTTTTGTTCTTAGGTGCACATGCAGGTTGTCTCCACACCTTTGACTTCAGAAGGACCTCTAAGATTCTGCTGCCCTTTATAATCGTATTTCCAAAATATCTTCCAAATAATCTGTTTTGACTGACTGTAAATTAATTTCTTTCATATTGGTTCCTTAATCAAATGTATGCCCATATCTCAAGAAGTACAATATTTAGTTTCCACAATTACACAACGAAACATATTTATTCATAAGCACACCCACCAGGAGCAGGAATATATATAATCACTGATTTTCATTCTAGTTAGTACTTACATTCCCAAGCCACTGACAACTAACCAACGGACTTTCAAGTGAGCCCTCTGTAACTTTAAAACATCAGAGCTAACTATAGAAGTTTTCCTCACCTAGTATCTGTTTTACAGAGCCTGGTCCAGCCCCAGTGAGGTTTGGGCTGTAGGTGTTAGCACTACAATCGAGCAGTATTCAGAGGAAACATAGGGAGAAGGAGACATCATGGCATCTGGTACATCAGTGACACACAGGCTATTACGCTGGGGACATGGAACAGGAAAAAAGCAAGGGGACAACAAAAACATATGAAGAGAATAAGGTTAAGAAGTGTAGTGATGTGAGTTATAAATCACAGTAGAGGCAAATAGAGGCAACTGACTGCAAAAGAAATCATGAAACTGAAAGTGTGGCAAAATTCAATTCATCATGAAGCGCCCTGCTCTCCACTGGAGCTGACATTACCTGCCTGATCCAGAATGATTTATCTGCTGAAATTCTAATGCATATTGCATTCACAGTCAATTCACTGTCAGAAGACACTTTCTCTGCAGAGATTTCCCAAAACAGAAAAACAGAGCAGCCGTTCTGCAGAAACTCCCTCACACAGAAATCTTTCATCACAAGGTCCCTTTGCACATGGAAAAACTCTTCAGCAGCAAAATCCACTCATGGCAAATGAACAGATTTGCCAAAAGTTTACAGAAAATTCCATTTGCATCATCTAAATCATTCTTTGTAGACATCCACTGTGTAAAACCACTCAAAGCTAAATAAAAACTGCAATAATGTTATTCTTAAGCACAAGATTCCCTTAGTTATATCTTCATATCCCAGTCCCTTCTTTACATGAATAACAGCTTTAGCAGATAAAATCTATTTATTTATTTTATATTGTGAAAAACACAGGTCAAAAAGTTTGTCTTCTCTGTACTGACAGATCCAAGTTTTCCAACCAAAGCTGACTACATTGTAACATTTTTGACAGGTGCTTGTCCACTCTCTAAAACATCCTGTGATGGCAACTCCATAACTTTCCTAGGCCATCTACCCCAGTGCTTCATTATCCTTAACATAGAGGAATCTTTCCAAACGTCCAGTATGAATCATCTTTGCTATAATTTTTCCCATTCATCACAAACATGGTGGAAATATTCTCGTTGACTTTTTTAGATCATTATGTCAATGACTCCTCAGTCTCCTCTTTAAATAGGGCTGTTTCTTTCAGTGTCTTCTTGGAGATTTTATTTTCTACATATGATCCTTCTCACCATTCTTCTCTATCCCCTTCCCAGTTTGCTCACCTCTTCCTGGAAGCCAAGAGCCCAGACACATCACTCTTCACCATAGCCAAAGGTTTGGTTCTAACCACTAATTTTTCTTTTTTTTTTTGCTCTATTATGCACCACACTGTACCATAAACAAAGAAAATACATCCCTCATCTTCAAATCACATGTGGTAAAAAGAGGTTGGCACTAAATATGAAAGTGGTGAGTTTTTTTCAAAAATGCTTAAGACACACTGGGTCCCTTAAATGAAAAGGGAGTCTTAAAACCTATAATCAGACTTTATGCTTCATGTGAAAATAAGCAAAATGATTCCTTGGGTTTTCCATTGCTGTTTTTTTCTTTGTTGTTTTTTTTCTTACTCCCACCTTCTGGAGTGTTATCTTTTTCTTTCAAGCTAGCTATTTTAACTCTGCAAATAATACCTGCACTGTTCAAGGTTTTAAGACAGTAAATCTTAAGAGCAGCAACTGTGTTCTGCTTCTAAGATTAAAAGCAGCTCTGCATTTGCTCCCTTGATAATGTGCCTATGAAGCAAGCACAGTGAGAGCACACTGCAGCATAACTTACTGTGGTAAAGTCTCAGTGTTGCCTTTGTGGATTACATAACATTTCAAGTTTCAAATAAGGTATGACACCACATTTTCAACCTTTTTTTCCTTTTTCTTTTTTTTTTTTTTTTTTTAAATGGGCAATCTCAGCCAAGCCAAATACACTGTTTGTAAACAGAAAGCTCATTCCTACTTATGGCCTGCAAGTAGACACTCTGCAGCCCTGGAGTAAGCTGTGAGCCAAATCAGAAAGCCTTTACATTCAATTAGTAGCTTTACTTTTCCTCTTAGATTTGTAACTGCAGAAACCAATTTAGGCTGAGAATGAGCAGAATCCTGGGAGCTGTCAGGAGCATGGCAGTGTGCTAGGCAGAACTCCACTTGACAGAAACCACACAAAGAAAATACTGAACTCACTTCCGTGCCCTTAGCTCTCCCAGTCACTTTTGAATGCAGTGCTCCCAGGTCTCCTCTTCTCTCATTTCTAATTATTCCACTTCTAATATCATGATTGATGGACAGTGCAATCAAAGGTACTGTAGAAAAGGAACTATGGAAACTAATCAGAGGAATGTAGATCATTATGTACTTGTTCACTTCCGTATATTTTTCTTTAAATAACTTTTTTTGTTAACTTGAGTTGGAATCTGATCTAAGACTGACAACTTCTATTTCTTATGGTAACTACATGGGGGTCTATTCCAGTGGGCACCAAGACCTCAGAGACCACATGCCATGACAAGAAAGGAAAGATTGGAAAAAACTACACTGATTTAAGGTGTTTGCATTACTCTTAATTTCTCAAATTTTAAAATACTCTTTGATTTGTATTTAAATTATCGGCAAAGTAGCAATACCAGTATTTCGGAGACTCTTCAGGCAAAGGTCTGAGAGGACCTTTTCTGCCTCGGACCAGAATAATAGTAGGGAAGGTCTGTCTCATTATTAATTTTTATCAAGCACCCAATCTAGCCACTTAAAGAATGTATCATATTAGGCTTCAATGTTATAATTCTACAAGTATCTGAAATTACATTACATCTAAATGGAATAACCAATAAAACATGTCACTTTGCTCTGGTTCTTTTTGAGGATGACACTAATTTATGTTACCAGAATTCTAATTTCATCACTAGACCACAATTAACCAATACAGTGGAATGATCCATAACATGCTTATGGAGAAATAATCTGAAATTTCATTTCAAATTAAATTTTATCTTGTTCCATTTAACAATACTGCTAGGATCCTCAGCAGTTATCACTACATCATTGCTCTCCAGAACAACCTGTCTGTACTGGGAATATCTAAGTGTCTGTAGTGCTCAAAAGAGCCCAAAAATATGGCAATTGTGCACTACTTGGTACAATGCCTTCAGCCTTTCTTGCACTCAGCAAGTACCTGAGAAATTCTTCTTAGGAGGACTTAATCATTTTTCTGCATCTTTTGTTAAGCATGGTTGATCAAAAACAATTCTTGGGGAAGAGATCTAATGCAAAGTTTTATTTTAAGGAAATGTAAATGGTTGTGCTCTTTTACTGGACATTTCTCCTTCACAGAAGACACACATAGCATTATACTATCCATTGTACAGCATTACTATACCTATTCCAGGTAGACTAAATAGCCCAAACAAAAGATCAAGGAAGAAATAAAAAATTTTGATTGCAACCAATGTTCCAATTATCTCTCAGCTTCCATTTTTTAATCACAAATATTTCTGGGTTGTTTTTTGTTTTGTTTTGTTTTTTTAAAGGGAGCCAGAGGAAGGGTCA
>JANHGN010025067.1:64177-85851 GCA_024605025.1 Megaceryle maxima | reverse complement strand
GGGTTGTTTTTTGTTTTGTTTTGTTTTTTTAAAGGAAGACAGAGGAAGGGTCACTTTAAATTATAAAATCTAATATTAAGTTTATATAACAATAAAATGTTCTAAATTTTCATCAAAGACATCTACATATATTGTTTTTCAGACAAACGCTGTTTACAGCTGCTCTGGAAATAAAATCATGATATAGAAAGTCCAAAGTGCAATCTCTTATGTACTATACTTGCTTTAAGGCACATGACCACACCTCTCCCTCCAGGCACTGAATTTAAAAATTATTAAAACCTACTACTAATACATAGTTAATGGACTAATTCCTTTAGCTCAAGGAACAATATGAGCGTTCCAAGTCCAAAGCTTCTAGTCACCACTCTGTAAGTTCAGTCAATCTTTCAGTATTTCAGGACAATTTAACCATCTCAGATCAACAGTAGCACAGATGCAGATGCTCCTGAAATTACTTTCTACTCTGCCACCCCAGGCACACCTGAGCTACAAGCCCTGGTGCTCCACTGAACACATGACACCAACTACGATTGCCCTTGAAGCACAGCACAAGATATTAATTCCTTCTGCACTCAGTCACAGAAGGACACCTGAAGCTACCAAGACAAGCCAGACCCAAGATGACATGCCTCTGCACGAGCTGCTCATGTAATGCTTTCTAGATCCGTAGGTTCTTGGAAATCATCTTAGCTGCAATGAAGAGCAGCACAGCTGGATGCTCTGGCTGAGCAGCCTCCTATCTGCTATGCAGAACTCAGCATTACATTAGTAGCTCCTGGACAAAGCTATCCAAATTGTGGATGAGTTGTTTGTGTATAATGGTCACTCAGCTGTCTCCCTTTAGTACTGCATTATCTGAGGTTTTCAGAGTGTTTCAGTTCCCCTCTTAACTTGTATAATGGAGAATTGACTATAACACAGAGTTATACTAAATGCTGGTAAAAGCATTCATGAGCCACATAATATCTCTTGCTGTAAGACAGGGACAGTTTCCAAATTCAGCAAGCAGTATTATTCCTTTCAAAGCACGTATGCATAAAGTAACAGGATGGCTCACTGAACTCATCATTAAAAATGGATGTTTGGGACAGGAGCACATACAGGTATAAATGAATATAAGCTGGCATAAGCTGGCGTGTGTGTGTGCACAAGTTCATATGCACCTACTGATGCTTTGCAGCAAATTAATTTTCTCAAAAAATAGTTCATTATATTGTAAACTGAGTTATACTGACAATAACTAACCGTGGCAACTGCCAAATGTATAAAAAGCATACAAACTCTCCTTTCAAAGCACAGTCTGTTCTTGAATCTGTGTTTTTAAAGTTTGTATGAAAACAGTGGGATGCAATAATACAAGACTAATTTGCGAAATTTTGCAAAAGAAGCTATATTATAGAAGAGATTTTTTGCTATTAAAGTCAAAAGCATCATCCTGCAATCCTGTCTGACCTCCTGTAAAACACAGCCCACAGAAACTCAGTAAGTACTGCTGATCCCACACCTTCTTTTGAGATATCATGTATTGTTTAAATATATTAGAGAAAAAAAACATTCATTCAATGCAGAAGTCTTTTACAGTCTTCTAAGGCTGACAGCTCTAAGCCTCATTTTTAAACCCTGTGCAGGTACTTGTAACATTGATGGAATACATATGTTACCAGACAGCTAATTAATGTACATGAAAACCAAATCAGTCAATATGATACTACCAACAAGCAGAAGCAGTGTCTACTGCAATATAAAAGATGACTTTAAAGACAACTTTTACTGGTCATGAACCATAAAATTCACTATATTGCATTTCAGCATGCTCAAATATTTACCTAAGGTATTCTATACGACCAAAAAAATCATAATTTTAACAACAAAGTATCTATGTCAAAAAAAAAAATTTGAGCCATATATATAGTCTATAAGAAAACATACTGAAAGCATTTGAATGGTGAAAGTTTCCCTCTCCACATATGGCATCCTTTTTCATTAAATGGAAAAATTGAAAAATCTGCCAATAGAAAAAGGAAGAATTTAAAGTTTCATTAAAGATCTTGCTTTCACAGATAAGACTGAGGAAAATGGCTAGTTGCCCCAACAGTGTACATATTATGCAGCATGTAGTAACAAAAAAAAAATTTAATAAACAAACAAATAAAGGAAGGGTCATGCCAGCAAAGCTAACAGCCTTGGCATTCACTCAAAACTTACAAAGCATGCAGCAATTAGCTACTCTGTTACTTGGGGCTAGAGCATCTTTACACACCTTCATGATCTCACAGATGCTTGAGAATGTCACAACTTGGCTTTTCTGATTCAGCATCAGAGCTGGGCAGGAGTCTGCATCTCCTACCACAGAGTCTGAGGATGACATAAGCCACAAGGTACTCCCAGATATTTTTCTGAGGGTTCTAACCAGAAAGTCAAATCAGTTTGGAGAAGCTGCTAGCAATAATACCAAAAGCACTGACAACATGCTCAAGGCATTCAATATGCTAGCAGGTAGTACACCAGATGCTATTCACATTACTTCTGTTGAATTTACCTTTGATGCTATTAGTAGTTCAGAAAAAAAAATACTCTCCCCCTCACCAGCACTATCATCATCACACCACGGTCTCCAATCCAGAAAGTTCAGAAAGCCTAATAAAAGAAGGATCCCCAGGGTGTCAGCATACACCACACCTACAGATTACAGACAAGGGCCAAGCTGTCAAGACAATTCATCCACCTACAGATGCTCTCTGCCATCCTTGTTTTCTTGCAGAGCCTCAGCCAGGGGCAGGGAGTGGGCTGTAGCAGGATGAATTGTTCTGCCATCATCAGCCAACTCCTAGCCACACTCTTTCCCAAGGGCTTCTGCTGCCTCTCCCTGTCATGTGGCCTGATGCACATCTGTTACATGAACAAGACATTGTGAAACAATGGGTACAACCTACAGGCTTATCTTGGGATGGAAACATGTTCAGTCATGTGAGGAGGGACAGTACATCAGGCCACAGCTACCAGCAAAAAAAGAATAGGCGTTGCTGCTACCCAGGCACCAGCAAGACATGATACAGCTTCTGAATGGAGGCTTTTGCCTCCATGCATTTGATATGTCATTTTCTTTCCTTCTCAGACTTCCTCACACCGATACAAGTAAAGGGAACAAAGAAATCTCTCTGCAACTGCTGCTAATTTTCTTGATAAATTCATAGGTGAAGCCTTCTCTGGGAACAGAAGCATACAGAGAAGGATTTCATGTATTTAGTAGAGTTTTCGTGCTTCAATCAATCAGTGGGGAAAAAACAGTAAGTTTAGATCTCTACAGCTTCATGTGACAATTCAATTCACTTTGAGGATAACTAAAGGCGATCCCCAAACAAGGACGAATAACATACTTGCTTATTTGGGGCAACATTTCTTAATAGTAACCTGAGCAGTACTCAGATGAAAGGCTGACTTTTGACATCAAGCAACAATGAAAACAAGTAAGACCATTACTTCTCACACTGCTTAACACCATTACACAACATATGCTCACAGAACAGTGCCACAAGACTTTTTTTTTTCCCCCCCATGTGCACTGCCCCAATCAGAACATCTTATCTCCTCTCTTTTGGTCTACAATAAAACGCTCCCACTAAAGCTAGTAGCAGTTTTAGCATTAGGAGTAGAATTGAAATACAAATCACATACCTAACTCTTGCCACTCACTATTTTGGAAAGGCATTTCCTATTCAGAATTGCTTTGCTATATAACAGTCTGTGCTAAAGGAAAACAGGAATCTCCTGCTGTTGCTAACATACACCAGAGATCTACCATAGATGAAAGAGACACTAAAAAACACAATGAAAACTGTTTGGCAGTACACCTCTTTTTGCATCCACTGGTTAACAATATCAACTAAAATCTGCTTTCCTTAAATATCTTTACGCAGAAATCTCCCTCTGCCCACCTAAGTCACTACAGCTTTCTTAGTAACTGATCCTCTCCTGTCTGTTAGCATTATTTAAGTTACCTGATATAAAAGCACTGGAGTAAATTGGCAGCTGAGGGTGAAAATGCAAATGCAGTGGTTATCAGAGCTAACAGACCCAGCCTGTCTGCAAGCCTTTGCATGCACATTGGGATGACTTGCTCACCAAGGCTTGGGAAGGCTCTGGCCCATCAGGTCCCAACACACTGCACTTCATCTCACAATTAAATTTCAGCATGGGGCTTTTTTTAAGTGATCTAAACATATCTGAAAAGGTAGGAGAGCTCACAAATTGCCAGGTACAAATATGGTACTGGGGGGGGTGTGGGGAGATGGTTTTAAAACAAGAGATCCAAAGCAACATAGCATCCCTGTAGTGAGGAAAATGACCCAATGATCCACAGATACAGAATGCTATTCACCTTGATTCCACTGTTTGTACCTGGGTACCAGAACTACATCGGACTCCTATTGCTTCTGTCCAGTCTTTAAATTATTTTAGTAAAAAGGAAATGACAACAACTGAAAAGCATAGGCTTGAAAATCACTCCCTCTCCCTACCCCCACCCTCCTAAAAGACTCATTTTAACAGCTCCACAGTAGTACCAAATCAAATTCCTTATTTTGTTCATGCAGTGTAACATCAGCCCCATCATTTCTCTCTTTTCATTCTCTCTAATGGCTGCCCCAGATAAACAAGCCTTGCTTATGGTTCACAGACTTTGCCACACACTCCCCTTCATTGCGGTTTCATTTCTAATGAACGTTTTTGACACTGGTAAAGTAAATGATAATCTGCTACTGAATGTCTAATTAAGCATACAGAGCTGATAGTGATAACCTTAGCATCTCTGCCCGGCTTTTCACTTTAGAGGACCTTAAGGTTTCCAATTCAATTTCTAGTTTCTCCGATCACACAAGAATAATGAGGTTGAAAATGCAAGTAGCACAATATGGCACACATCCTCAGCAGTACTGAGTGTAAGACATAGGTGTCAGGAAAAAAAAATCCTGTCAGAAAAAGCCAGAGACAAAAGAACTTCAACCAGCAGAGATACAGGCATATTTTCATTTTAGTCTCTCATCTGACCCACATTTAAGCATCAGTAGGCTTACAACCACTGCATTTCTCTTTATTCAAAGGCCTTGTACCCCAGAACTTGGGTTTGCCTTGGAAATTTTAAACCTGATAAGGGAAAAGCCATACTCACAGTTCAAACAAGTCAGTATGTGCATATTGACCTCTGCTTTAGCCCACGTACACAGTCAAATGGCTGGCTTTGCACAACGTCCAAGATGCAAAGAAAGTTAGAGCAATACTAGATTAGCTCTCTTAAAAAGAAAGCAAAGCCCAAGAAATTATACTTCTATAATAATGGTATCTAAAATATTATTATTGTATCATACATCAACAAAAAGCACTATTGTGTCACAGATATCACTGGCTGAAATGCACAAATATACACAAAATATTTTAAGAGAACACACTTGGTCATATATTGAGTGTACAACAAAGGTATAACATAAGCTACCAGTACAGAAGACAGAGTGTGTTTTTGCAGATTCTATCTGCAATCCAAAGCTCTCACTAAATTTAAAAAAATCAGTAATAGCTTAAAAGCTTGTAGGACGCTATAAGCCATGCTTTCAGAATTTCAGAGGAAAAGGTACTCTCTATATTTACCTTAATATTAAAAAAATATAGGAAACAGTAAGTGATACTAATGATACAGTGCTACAGTCTGCATTGTTATACTGCCTTTCACTTACTCTGATATAATGCTTTATCTTACAAAGTACATATTGTTTATACCATGGCATATTTAATACCATGACGTAAATATGAAGCTCAGTCAGTAGAGAAAAATAGTGCAGGCACTTCAGTGTTACATTATGTATATTTTATTTAAGAAGAGTTTCTATTCAATCTTTTAGTAAGCTTTCTGTAATTTGAAAAAATTGTAATTTCACATTTTTTCCCAAACACAATATAAGCCTAAGAGAATGCAGGCAGATGCATCAATTTATTATGTTACCAATTAAAGACAGTGTTCTACACTTCTACGAAGAATGTATACAACTAGAGGGTATTTTTTTTCAGGTCATACTTCATCGGGTTTTTTATCCTATTCTCATGGGAAACTCTTATCAAATATAGCAATAATGAAACCAATAAAAGTTTGAAAGAAATTAAACAATGTCCATAGAAATTACTTTAAACAACATATGGGTCATAGGAGAGTTCAGAAAAAAATATTTGTGCAACCAACTGAATTCTATAGTAGAGAGGCATTACCCATTTAAATCTCATGAGCTGCTTTAAGGAGTCTATGAATAGGAGATAGCACTACATTAAATTCTACAGAAGTTTTTCATCAATTAAACAAATAACTCAGCTCTCCCCAGGAGCAATCTAAGAGAAGAGGGCTCACAAAAGCAGTGGAAAGTTTTCAGAAAAATATCTCATTATATCTTATTTTAACTTCATATTTTAGTAGTTTCTTTATGAAGAGCAGTACAAGCAAAGGCAGGAGGGAATTAAGAGAAAAAGACAATCATGAAAGCTCACTTTTTACACTTTAGTAGATGATGGGAAATGACAAAGTACAAAGTAAATGAATAATTTAAAATATTCTTATTATAATGGACCATAATATGGAAAACTATAGTGAAAAGGAGACATAAAAAAGATATGAATATATTAGCATGAGAAAATACTGAGCTGGTAAAAAAAAAAATTGCATTCATGCTGACCCTTATTCTGTGGGTCTCAGACAGACAGAAATCTTAAGGAAGAATCAGCATTTTTGGTCAGCTTTTTTCTTGGTGGAGCATGGAATGGAATGGGGAAGGGGATTTTTAGTTTCCTTTTTTAGGTGGAAAAATACAATTAACCAGCAGTGAGTCAATGCAACCAAAAGGGTATTTTAAAAGCTGAGAATTCAAATATACTATGAAAATAACAAATGTAGAAGTGGAGCTGTTTGAAAGAACATTTCTGAAGGCTTTCTTGCTTCATATAAAATGCAATGCACTTGTCTTGGAAATGATAAATTGAGACAATACTTTCAGGCTCCCTTGGTGCCATTAGAGCCAATCATACAAGGTGACATTACTTTGATTTCCACTCCAAGACTTCATTACATCATGTATAATTTCCCCACCAAAAAGAATTCAGAAGGGAATAATTCAGTTAGTGTGCAAGTATATTTTTCTATGTCTACATCTCTGTTCCATGTATATTAATAATTGACATGCTCATGTAAATTGACAAAATGATCAAGCATTCTCATTTTAGTCTCTGACTTTGGAATTCAAACTGCAGTCTTTAAGTTATGTTTTAAATAAACTGTGAATAAAGTTATTGTAGCCTTGCAATAGAAAAAATTCCATCTGACAGTTTTGGTTCTGGTGTTTGAAACTGCTAAGCCAACGTTCAGCGACCTCTCTGTGATGATCTGGCTTAGCCCACACAAGCTGTCTATGCAGAACTCGCAAGGCTGAGTACCAGAAAATCTATGTGGCAGTACGAGCATTTTCTCATAGTCTTGCTCAGAACTAATTGGTCTGTTATGAGGCTGTTGAGTCAAACAGCCCCTGTTAACAAAAGGAAGTAGAGGACCCTGTAGGATAGGGTCCAATGGCAATAAAATAATCTTCCTTCATCTTAGATATATATTTGAATAGAATTTGAATACCTCATTGCCTCTTGCATCCACAATGCAGCCATGTGGTGTTGTGAAAAAAGGAATTGTGTTATCCATCTTCAAAGCTTTTGCTACATTTTTCAAAATCCAGGAAAGCATATAATACAAAGGAAAAAAATGTAAAGCAAGAGCACTGTCCTAACCACTAACACACAGTACTGCAGTTCAGAGAGGATTACCAATTCCTCAGCACCACCTTTGCAGCCACTGTGTCTTGGAGAAGCCACTAGAGAGCCACTGTGCCTTAGATAGGTTGTCCTGATACCATCATAGTCAAAAGTAGACATTACCCTGGAAGTAAAATGCATGACATTTAAGGCTGGGCTCCCTAACACAAAGATTCACTCTGTATGAATGAGGGAAAAAAAAAAAGAAAAATCTTTGCTTTGCTTAACAGCATGTCTCAGAGTATTGATTGTTCCGCTTTTCCATCCTAATATCCTACCAAACCTGCACAGCAGCGTCCACAAACAGTTCTCTTTCACTAGGGCTTCTTAAACACCCCTGCTGTGATAGCAGCAGACCATGACCCATGCCAAAGAAAAAACAAAATTGTGTGTGAAAGTTCATAATGTCAGCAAATATCCATGATGGTATTGGTTTTCTCACCTTTTTTTTCCAAAAAGCTTCACAGATATTTCCCCATCCAACAAGAGTCACATTGCTGATTCATCAGCATCATTTTACCTCTGCACCCCTCCTGCTGCCTCCTGTGGTGCCACTGTAGAGCCCATGCTAATAAACAGCAGATTTATTAGCCTGGACTTCGCTACATATCCAGCTTCTTCTGTGGGTGTGCGCCACCAGGATGGCATGAAGTCCCAACTGGGAACAAGCGAACAACACAAAAGCTTGCGTCAGCTCATCGAGTTATTTTTTTCTACAATGTACATGATAATTGAGCCTCTATATTTTCTTACTCTAAGCCTCAAAGATTACAGTCATAGATCTACAATGACCAATGCCACATCTGCATATTCCCAGTTTATCCAGCAGTACAATTTGCTCTAACTGGGAGAAAAGCATACTGTTGTAATTCTCTTGACCTAGGTAAATCACTAGACAGAGTGTTCATGCTGGCTTTTCTGTGAATGCTGGGAGGACAAATTATACTCAATGTAGCTGAAAAAACTTATAAGAGCAAATTAGCCTTTCACATACCCTAAACAAACATGAACTGGGAGAATGGTTTGATGTCAGTTCACTGATTTGCACCATTTATCTGTCATTTTTCATCTGGTTCTGGATTGCTTTAAAACAAATTTACCAGTTTGGGAGACCACTGCCTGATGTTGTTCTTTACTTGGTACTCCCCCTTGACAAGCACTTTCGATACTGAAAGATCCCAGTTCAGAAATGACTGAGGTACTTGCTCAACATTTTAAAGTCCAACCACAAACTCCCAACAAGTGCTTAATCTAAGTAGCCTGAGGCATAAAAAAAAAAAAAAAAAAAAAGTAGTGCCATACTGAGTCATGCAGAGTCTGCTTCACTAAGAAATACCTATAAAAGCAACTGGTTTTTATTCCTCTGCCCCTTACACATGCTTATGCTAATTAGGGAATGGGAAGACCACAACCACAGATACTCCAGTGTGAAACTGTTACAGAGCCAAAAGATAAGACAACTTCAGAGGCAGTGCATACCTATCCATAGTTTCATCTGTTCAGTGGAAATAGAAACTAAGAACAGGAGCTCACACAAAAGTTCCAGTACTTCAGCTCACATACAGGTACAGAAACACACACAGATCTGAAAGCACCACCTTGCAACAGGCTGATAGAATTATTGTCTCAAAGTGTCCTGGGAACAGGACAGCTGTCATTGAGAGAGTTCCCATAGTGCAACATATTTCATTTTTTTTAAAAAATGAAATTAAAATTAGTTGGATTATCTTGTTAAAGCACCCAAAAGCAGGGCAACACAAGAATTCAGACTTCAGCTATCAAGGCCCCTCTGTTCATAATACTTGGAGCAGTCTTTAAAACCACATTCTGTTTTGTACAGAGTGCATTACTGTAGGAAACAGCTGTCCTGAAGAGAACAAGGATGATCAGATCACTATTAGTTTTATGCATATCATTTTTAAACTGAAAGTAGATCAAACCAGCAACTTAACTGACCCTATGGAATTAAATCAGGGGAGGCTGTAAGGGACAAGATGCGGAAACAAGAGAGAGGTAAGGTGCTATCAGAAAAGTACATCAGGTTCTTTAGTAAAACAAGAGAAAAGAGAAGCTACCTACTGAAGAAACGCCAGTCTCCTCAGATGCAGGTTCTTTTCTTCAGAAAACCCAAGATATAGGCTGCAGGGGATGCCAATGCATGAAAGCCCCACGTATGAGAGAACTAGAGATAAACAGCAGCAGCTGCCTGAGCAAGATCCTGGAACAGTACAGCAGCTTGGACTACATCTTACGAGTAGGAGGATAAGCTGCTAACTTCAAAAGATTTTCAAGGAAAGGAGATCTCAGTAAGGACAATTAGAGACCTTTTGCTGCTTTATCTCCTTTCTGGCTATTTATCTTTGAGTGAATGAACAATAAGCTCATTTTTAATAGATGCTTTTTGGCCATATTCAACCATTCAGAGGAAAGATACGTTACTGCTTCCTAATACAATCTAGATGTTCCTCTGCCACAGACAGTAGCTAGGTCTCAATCCAAGGAGCAACCCTAGGCAGCCTTGAACAATAGGATCCCATCTGGATGATGTCATGGTTAGTGATGCCATGTTTGTCACCCTGCTTATGCATCACCTGACACTGGGTTTTTCATGACAGACAACTGCCCTCATCACCTCTCACTGCAGATTTTAACTGTTATTTTCTTCCTTCTCCTGACTCCAGCTCCACAGTTCCTTCTCTTCTTTAACTTTGGTGCTTGTTCAACTTTTGCTCACCATCAGACCTAAATCTATCAATAGTTTTCTGATAACACAGCTCAGTGTTAAGACAACAGCCATTACAAAGAGAAATTAACACAGTGCCTTGTTCTTCCAATCAACTATTTCATGATTTCTTTTAGCCTTTAAGAGAGTCATTACCCTGAAACAAATAAAGGTTTTATTATTTATTACTTGAGCCTTCATAAATTTGTGGGTTTTCTGAGATTCTTTCCAAACCATTGCTTGACTCTGAATCAAATGCTTATTTTGATGGTGGATGAATTGGGGTGGAATATGCTGCTGTGCCAACACTAGTACATTGAGGAAGTATTACATCACCATCTATGGATGGAAAACAGCAAAAAGTAGCAGCATGCTGGAATTATTTTTCCATTTTATGCCTATTTGTTAAAAACTCGGATCACTACTTCAGACATTCCATTCCAGACACTGGTCATCCTTAATGTGACATGTTTTCACAGTTTGGTTTTTTTTTTTTTTCTTTTTGAGTAGACACTGGTACACTGAAATGTGTCATCCTTTGTCAAGACAATTTGCTACTTTTCTGCAAAGTGACTTCACAAACCAGTCAGGTATCACTATCTTGCACTTACTGGTTTTAAAGATCAAAGGTCAGTGACTAAAACCTACGATGACTACACATGGAATACACACCACAACAGAACATGCAAAGCATCATGAATCAATTTAATGCTGTTAAGAGTGAAAATTTTGACTTAAGGTATAACTGCAGCTTTCTCTTCAGTTGCAGTAAGAACAGGTCTAAGCATTAACTTTCATCTATCTTTCTCTTCTTTGGTTCATAAATCACATTTATATTTCTCACAAAGTGACAACCCAGCCTGATTATTTCATGTTACTGGAGGTTTTTGGTGATGTTTAGGGATAAGAAATATTTAACCTGTAACCAGATTCTCTGTGCTGTTTTCTCCAGATGACACACAATTTGCAACAGAATTACTAGTTTCAGGACTCATACAGAACTAACTAGAGGACTCATTAAGTCTCACTCAACGATTTGCAACACTGTTTAGAAATTTAATATCAGAAAGAGATGTCTTATTCCCTTTAAGAAATGGTTACTTAAGTAATTTTTGAGTTGGGACTGAAATTGCTGAAGAAGTGAGCAAAGTAAATGCCCTCAAAAAATATCCTGTGTAAGGAAAGGACAAGCTACTCAGGGTGTTTTGAGCACCATTTAATTTCTTTGCATATAATCAGAGTGGTAAACCCTGAACCCTCCAGCTGTTTCCACTCTGAAATGTTGCTAAAAGAGGCAGCATGGGGTTTCTTTTTCACGGTCTTTCAGATGTACTGAGCAAATTAAAACTACTTTCAAATTCACAAGATTTTTATTCTCCCACCCACAATGCTCCAACTGAAAGAAAATGGTGCCCTTTCTGGCTCACTTGTTCAGCACCAAGGGGAGGTCTGGTGTAGGTGAGCTGCCTTGTGCCTCCTGCCCTCATGCAAATGATGTTCGTATGCTTCCTGGAGAAAAACAAGAATGTGTGGGCCAAAAACTCTCCTCCCTGGCTTTATGGGTTCTGTAACACTAATGGGACTTAGAAGTTGTAAAAACATATTTCTTTCTTTACAGCTAGTGGCTGTATTTTGGAATATACACAAAGAGCAAACACTGAAAAAGGTGAAGTCCAGTAAGGATATAGTTTGTTAATGTAAAGCACAGTCTAACTTATTCATGTGGGACAAAGAATCTGTCTCTTGTTACTTAACATAATAAATATGTTGATCATGACTTCAAAAAAATAAGTGACTCTCAAATGGCAAACAAGACTGTCACAATTCCTGTGCAAATCAGAAATTTGTCACGTGGTGTAAGTTACAATCTTTTAAGACCATCAAAAACTGCAGACTCCACAATTATGAAAAAGTTACTGTACATCTGCAAACTGATAGAAAAGGGCCAAACAGCCCTTTCTACAGTGATGTCTCATTTGGTGACTTGCAAATCTGTTGATACTGTGACGAAAAGTTACCCTTAAAATGACAAGGTGTTTGCCCAAGTTCTCACGCTTTGCATTAATTTACCTTTCAGCTGACTAAACAACAAGTGCCTCACCCACACAACTAGAATTGAGTTCCCTATGCAACAGAAGACTGTTAATAGTTTAATCTTAATTCCAAGATACTGGATTTTTAAAAAAGCAAACAACATCCAACTATTCAGCAGTTCTGGCCACGGTTTCTTGCTGCTCAGCAAGTCACCTCACAGCTGCAAGAGAGGCTCTGCTGAAAGCCATGCTGCTGCAGATAGTGCTTCCTAGCTCAGCCTGCAGAAAGTTTTACAAGTCAGATAAGGGTCTGTCTGTCAGTAGAATAATGGTGCACAATTAATGTATTAACAAGAAGGGTAGAACTATATAATCATATGCAAATAGCACTCCATTTTCAATATGCTATCCCACAAGCAGACAGATGGCAATAAGTCCGTAGCATTTTTCAGATCTTATCTGCAGAACTAGAATGTATACAGGGAGGCCCTAGACATGTAATGCAGAGCCATGAATTGGTAAAATTCCGTATTTCAACAATAAAAAGATAGATAAATAAATAAATAGCAAATGGATAACACATGGCTTGGAGGGGCATAAGCCTCACTAGATAAAACAACTGTTTGGATTGGGTTAAAGCCAGTTGGTGGCCAGTCATGAGTGGTGTCCCCCAGGGCTCAGTAATGGGGCCAGTTCTGTTTAATATCTTCACTGATGACCTGAATGAGGGGATCAAGTGCATCCTCAGTAAGTTTCCAGATGACCCCAAGCTGGGGGTGAAGTTTCAATCTGCTTGAGGGTAGGGAGGTTCTGCAAAGGGATCTAGACAGATTAGATTGATAGGCCAAGGCCAGCTGTATGAGTTTCAATAAGGCCAAATGACAGGTTCTGCACTTTGGCTACAACAACCGCCAGCAGTGCTACAGGCTTAGAGAGACCTGGGGGTGTTGACTGATAGCCAGCCAAACAAGATCCAGCAGCATACCCAGGTAGCCAAGAAGGCCAATAGCATCCTGGCCTGTATCAGGAAGCACGGTCAGTAGGACCAGGGAAGTGATTCTACCCCTGTACTAGGCACTGGTGAAACCACATCTCAAGTACTGTGTTCAGTTTTGGGCCTCTCACTACAAGGACACTGAGGCCCTAGAGTGTGTCCAAGGAAGGGCAACAAAGCTGGTAAAGGGCTGAGAGCACAAGTCTTATGAGGAGCGGCTGAGAACTGGGGTCATTTAGCCTGGAGAAAAGAAGGCTGAGGGGAGACCTTATCACTCTCTACAACTACCTGAAAGGAAGTTGCAGAGGTGGGGGTCAGTCTGATCTCCCGAGTAACAAGTGATAGAAGAAGAGGAAATGGCCTTAAGTTGCACCAAGGGAAGTTTAGATTGGCTATTAGGAAGAATTTCTTTACTGAATGGATTATCAGGCACTGGAACAGCTTCCTCAAGGAAATGGTCAAGTCCCCATCCCTAGAGGTATTTAAGAGTTGTGCAGATATAGTGCTGTAGGATATAGTTTAGTCAAGTCTTCTCAGTGGTAGGTTAATGATTGGACTAGATGATCCTTAAAGGTCTTTTCCAATCTAGGAAATTCTGTGATTCTGTGAAAATATTAAACAAAATACTATTTATATTTAAATACATATATATTCTCTTTTTTTCTCTAACACAAAAACCCACCCCAGGGATTTCGGGCTGAGATTATTCACTACTGAGCTGATACTAAAACCAGAAAGAAATTTAGAATGACCTTGTACAAGTGAATCTGCAAATGATGCTCATTAACAACCAGCTCCTAGTAAGGCAGCACTGAAGGTAACCTAATGTACAGTGAATGAGAGTTACCATGGCCACTGGTTCAGGGACATTTGAGGAGCGTAAGAACAGTAAAGAGAATTGTATTAACAGCATTAAATATGTGATGAATACCATGCATTAAGAAAACACTGAGCTAATATTTATTTAGCAGAGAAAGGCACTCCACTAATGTTATTCAGAACTGCTTTGTGCATAAAAGTATTGATTTGATACTACTGATTAGGTAACTCCTTCCCCTCCAGTTGTCAATAAAGATCATAACGCAAAGGCTTTGAGTACAAATAGTGCCAGAAAACTCCGTGGCAGATTGATTTTCCCTCTTTCCTACTGACAGATTATGTCAACTGAATTACCTCTTAATAATTTTAATTAGTTTCTTTTCTTTTTTTAGGTCAATTGAAATTTAATTAAAATTATCTCTGTAAAGGAACAAGGCTTGCCTAATGCTGTTCAGCATCATTTATTCAGAGCAAGCTGCACTGAGATGACTGTCCAGTGGCCCATGACATTGTGTACAATTTATAATCCAAATGCCAAAAAGGAAAAAGAGAGAGAAAATAAATTTTATTTTAATAGGAATATGGAATTAATGAGTACAAATTCTTATGTTGTTATCTAAACTACCTTGTCTGGAATCCAGTTAATTATCAGCTATACCCTCAACAGAGAGTGTTCTTTTACAAAGTTTCTGTAGTTAGATCCTTCTTTCTCTGCAACTGAAAAAAGACATATTCCACATGGGTTAATTCAGAAAGAAGATGGAGCCCTGAGCTAAGAGGTTACCTTAGCCAAAGCAGTGCAATGTCTGTTGATGATACTTTAAAAGTGATAATTATCACATAACAGCTATCAGACACCTTACAAAGAACGTGACCCAGCTTCCATCATTTCATTTCATTCCATGGTTTCTGTGAGAACTGCATCACTCTAATACCCGTCCATGTACTGTCAAAAATAAGCTCTGATATTTGTTCAATTAAAATTTATAAATTTAATAAGTAAAGCAACATTTGCTCAATGTCCACAGAAGTAAATCGTATTTGTTCACACCTACACGCCTAGCTAAAGCACATATACCAACATGTAAACCTGAGCATACTTTACTGCTGAAGTTTCCTACAAAAGGTGCTGGTTGAGGTGATGCTCATCCAAGACAAAGACCAGAAGTAACACCTGAATACACTGGGTGAGCAGTCACACTAAATGATGTTCTGCTATTTACAAACTATGAGTTTCAAAAATTACTGAATCAGCCTCTTTATCCTGATGATCAAAAGTCCAGGATGATAACTGTTTCTAGTAATGCCTGTGCTTGCACCAGTCTATTATGCAGAGAGAAATTAAATTTGATTCAAATGTTGTCCCTAGCTTTTTAATTATCCATCATGAGTCTAGAGCCACATTCTTGAAAGGATTCAAAAACATTCAAGTAAAACCAAAAATGATCAGACAAATACTAAATCCTGTAATACCTATTTTTCTGTAAAGAAAATGCATTCCTATACTAAACAGTTACTTATGACAAACTAAAATGTCAATTATTAAAAAAACTTTAGTATTTTCATATTTTTTTAAAAGAGTGCAACTGATACAGCTGCCAGAAACATCTCTATATGCATATGCTACCAAGAGATTAAAATAAATAGCTTCATAAGGGCTACACTGCATATTTACTTTTTCAGGTTGAGGTTAGAGTAATACAAATTTTTATTGCAACTCTAAGTGCAGGGCCCAGATAGAACATTTCTGTTCCTTTCTTTTGGAAACAAGGAATACCACTGGACAAGCCACACATTTATTCCAGAGATACAATTTTGTCCACAGATATATCTGAAAGAAGAAAAGCCTTTTAACACAAGTATTATTTTTCTTGATTTTACTTGGAAAACATCAACACTGAAGACTTATAATGATTAAAGATAATTAGAATTGAACCCATGTACAATTTTGAACTGATTATCGATTATTTAAATACATTGAGAACCTTTTAGTAAAAGCAAATCACACCAAGAAAAACAATGCAGCAAGCCTATTAATTTGCATTTCTAAACATTAAAGTTTGTGTTTCAGATTCCTCTTACCACAATAAGCCTGCAATTTGTACTGCTTCCAGTCAGTGCAGACCAATTATGCTGTGTTTGTTTACAGCAGGTCATCTAACTAGTTTCACACTGATACAAAATTAGGACTCAGTACAAGATACATCTTCTGTTGGGAAAGCTTTAAAAAAAAAAAAATAATTGTTTTCATCAGAACTGACCCTTCTGCATCAGACCTGGTAGGCAAGGACTACATAGGAAGGCAGAAGAAAGGAATTATTTCCATGACTGTTTATCCCCTTTGTGTTAGTCAGCGCAACTGAAACGCTTAAGGGATATTAAAACATGATGTTGTGCCCTAAAGGAATCTCCATAGTTCTCCCAAGCTCAATTTCACTCAAGTTTATCCTAAGGCAAAACACTTCTTGTAGCTGTTCTCAAGGTGATAAAGCTCGATTACCATGTTTTCCTCAGACCAGTATCTTTCCACAAACTCAAGTGGTGCTTTAGTAATAGAAGGTACTATTGAATATAAATAAAAGTGGCAGTAACCAAATATTAAGATATATGATTCTATTTTTTAGTGCATCTGTTATGTTACTAAGCACTGTTCATCACCACATTCGGTGAAAGAGTAAGATCCATAATTTTACAACTGAGAATTTGTGCCATTAAGAGACATTTAGATTCTAAACATTTTTCCAAACAGAATATTTAAGAAATTTTAACAGAAATGCCTATTAACTGAAAAGCACAAACATTATTCCACTGCTCCTCAGAGTGCATGGCTGCTTAACTCAGACCTTTCTCATGGCCCCACCCCTCACTCACAGTTACAACTTCCTTGCTGCTTCTGCATGATGCACCCACCATCTGCTCACCTTCCTCCAGCACAGATACAGTGGCTTCCCTTCTGGAGATCTGCTGGTTTATATACCCACAAAACAGCGTCATATTCACCATAGTTGCTCCCATATAACAGGGTACAGACGTGCATTCCGCAGTTATAGAAATCATCATTAATAAGCTTTTACCAGCCTTCAGTCTGCAATGGTTACCTGTCCTCATACTAAAGATCTTATTTCAGCTCAGCCTTTCTTTATTTCCTAGCCATTGCCTCTCTTTTACATACCCAGTCAACTTAAGAGTCCTCAACTACCGAATATCACATCAATGCAATTATATTTAATCAACTCTACTTGATATTTCTTTTTGATGAGATTACAAGTCATTTTGACAAGAGCTGTTTTCCATAAGTTCATGCTGATTAACATTAATTATATTGCCTTCTTAATTCTTTATTAATTAATCTTTATTAATTTCAATATGCTGCTCTGTTTTACAGGGTGCATAGCTGGATCTCCGTGAGCAACAGTGTGCTTTAAAAATGGTAGAGAAATTGGCGGGGGGGAGAGACAAAAAAAGCAAAGAACTGCATTGTAGAAGCTACAGGTCAAAACCAAACCTTTAAGGTCACTGTTCAGTCCCAACAAAGCAACTCAAACCTACTTGGGAGAGCAGAGAGCTTCTTGAGAAAAGGCTGCTGAATGGACAGAACTGGGGGGGAAAGATGCAAAACGGGACTGAGAATCCTCACAGCACACGTGGAACAGGCAAGTGTTCCTTGCCAGGGTACGGGAGGGGTGAATCCCCACCAGCCTGCAGAATGCCTGAAGTGCGCTGATGTCCCTGAAGACTTGAAGGCACAACCTGCATTGCTGTTCCATGGCCATGTCCCTACAGAAGAGAACTGAGCACATGCATAATTTGACCTGAAGGACTCCACTGTCATATACACAGGATCATCTCCGCCTTTTTAGCAAGCTTTCCTAGTGCTGGGTATAAATCTACTGAATTTGGGGAGGATGGAAAAAGAAAAAGAAATGTCAGAAAGAAGGAAAAGACTAATTTCTGGTGCTAAATGTCAGGAAAATTGATCCCACAGAGCACTTGGTGACACTGCAAACACCTGCTGTGCCTACCTAAGCATATCACAGGAATCATTTAAAATACTGCTTTTTCAGAAACAATTGGGGTAACACTGTCTTTACTGATGACGAACTCAGCATTTGATATATAAACAATTTATAAGGACTAATTCAATAAGCTCCATGAATGTTTATACAGAGGTACTAGCTCACTCTTCTCTCTCACCAACCATTATTTAGGGACTTGTTTGCTAATCATAATTTGCACATATTTATAAACCATAAATTTTAACAAGCCCACAAGAATTTACATATGACTGAAAGCACCAGCTCTCTAGCTTTTATTGGTTACAGTGGTTTACAAAGCCAAGGCAGCTTTTCTGTACAGATATACAAATTATCAGGTATTGTGGAATTCAAATCTCAGTTACTTCATTATCTAGACAAATCCTAATCTTAAACTGGAGGTTGGCAATTGGTTAACACCCTTTCTGATGCAGCTTGCATCAACAACTTAACAACAAAGTCATTATTTTTATTACACTTTACTACTTAAATAGCATTTATGTCTTTAGACATATAAATACGCACCAAAATGTTTGTGTTGCTTTTATGAAATAATGTATGTTTTGGCATGTAGTGCCTCTCCATCTTCATACCTTAGAAGGTGCAACAGTGTAATTGAGGATGAAGTTAGAGATTACACCCTTTCTTCTCTCCTACAAGATTATAATTTTATCCCATGCCCACAACCTCTTGTCCTTTTCATCTGTGCTGAAATAACCATTCATAGTACAGTATTGTGAACAAAATCACTGGATGATTCAGGTTAAATAAAACCTTTCTGTAGCTGGAGTGCTATTCTTAAAGTTGGTCATTCAATAGCACTCAGTTTCATCAGCACAAAGGGAAGGTGTAGAGTCAAACCAGGGCAAAAGTAAGCATCTAGGAAAGATGAGGGATTGGAATTTCTCAAACTTGATTACAAAGCAAAAGTTGATTCTCAGTGTCTTAAAGTTAACGAATTAAGAGGCACATGGAAGCAAATACCAGTGGAGAAGGAGCCAAGGAACAGTAACAGAAGAGCAGGAGCAAATAGTAAGATGATAGGGGAAAGATGATAAGGAAACCACAAAAGGTTGAAGAATCCCCACAGGCCATAGAAAACATTCAGAGGCAGGAAGTCCTTTCAAAGGAAGAATATTTATGTAATTGGAGTATCATATCAATCAGAAAAGATCAAACTGTTAGACATCTGTATTGGGTTCTAATGAAACGATGTCAGCTATGTCACCACAAACCCTATAAACTTCAAGTCAACATACTGAAAGTGGTCTAGAAGCACTAAAAGGGAAAAAAAAAATCATTCTTTATCAAAGCACAGGGGAAAAAAAAAATTCATTCTTTATCAAAGCACAAAGGAAGGAGCTGGAGACTAAAGAGCTCTTTTGCCCTTGAATCCCCAAGACCCATAACTGAACACAAAATATCACATCCTCTGTTTGCTCCTAAGGATCTTTAAAGCTCTCCTTTATTTGACCAGGCTTTGTTCTTCTGTAAGATTTTTTGGTGAAATACAGGTGTGTCAAGGTGTGACAAGGAGTATCATGGCCAGAAGACTACAGTTTCTCCAAAGCTGTATTCTCCCTGATGGGAAGAGAGTGAGAATCAGAACATTTCCTGCACGTTTCCAGAGAATACATGCATTACAGAATAGCAGACTCTAGTCTTCAAACAGCTAAGCACAGTTTCTCTGCTGGTTCGCCTGACCATCAGGCCAGGTAGCTCTCCCTAACCCAGCAGTTCATGTCTCCGTCTGTCTCAGTCCTTTGTGTCGGCATCCAGATCAGGAGCCTGGTGAGAGCACTGTGTTCCTTTCACTTCCTCCTGAGAAACCAGGGCACAGGGGGAAGATGGTGCCAGACAGGTCTCATGGGCAAAAGTACAACTTACCAGGTGCTGCAACATCAGCTTTGAACCACCAGACTGAAGAAAGGGGAGAATTATTTTTCCCTTCACAGAGAAATAACTAATAACATTATCACTGCTATTGTTCAGAATAAAATTTTAGCTCAAGGTGGAGCACTGCCTAAAGACTTGTGAACTCAAAGATGTGAAAGTAAGTGCCAGAAGATAGTAGGCTCCCCAAAGTCAGTAAGAAGAGAAGTAAGGGTAAACATGGATGCTCTGTGAGTACAGCACCACTTTGCAGTTATTTTCCTATGCTTGACAGGCCAGAAGGTGTTCAGTAAATCTAGGGAGGTTGAGCTAGTCAAGAGAGAGTCACTGAGCAAGTAGAACAATCTCCTCTTCTGATACCTATACTAAGGAGGAAAGACTGAAGTTATTTTATAGAGGAGTATGTGTCTGCATGGTCCAGTATCATCTTTGTGTCTCCCAACTATGTGAGTCTGAAGGGAATTTGCTCTTTGCAAACAGACACATAAAGAGGAAATGCTGAACTTAAAAAAAAAAACCAATTAGCACTTGCTGATGTGTTTCTGTGGCTTGCATGCAAAATGAATCGTGCCTAGGCTGAATTTCCTGACTCTTCTCCATTCCCCCTTTCCCTAAGTAGCTGAAACAATAAGAAAACTAGAATGGTACTAGTCAGTTGCCAATGCAGCAAGGTTCACAGAGATCAATGGCACTCCTGTATTCACCTCTGCTGATTGTCCACAGTGGGAGTCAAAGAAGTTTGAATTTATACAAGTTCCAGTGTAAAAATAAAAGAGTGCTGAACAAACCGAGCAGTCCAACAAAAATTACAGTTCAGACAGATCTAATTAATGACCTCTTCTCATACGCTACAGATGAAGGATTGGGATGCACTCTGAGAATCTGATAGATGCTTACAATCTGATAATTTTTGCAGGTAATGCACCAATTCCTCCCCTGTATTAATCAGATCCTCAGCCAAATTTCTCTGCAAGTCACCGAGGGAGAAATCTTTTTGCAGACAGGCCTGTGACTTTACAGACCCATGCCAGACACAGCTCTGAGCTTTCACCTTCTAAGGCTAACCACAGGCAGCTAAACTTTAGCTGCCCAAAAGCCACGGCCCACACAAACTCACAGGGAGAAGCCTTCCCGCAGCTTGCACTATTGTTTGGCACCCCCTTTCCAGCCCATACCCACAGCAGCTCTGGGCTTTGCCCTTCTTCTGACTCCAGACCCAACTTTAGGTCTCTTAGGGCCCTGAGGGCACCCACAGGCTTTACAGATCCTGTCCAGCCCCCCCCCCCCCTGGAGCTCCCCCCAACCTGCTCACAGCCCAGGACCCTGTGTCTGCCCCCAGGGGCATC
>JANHGN010025067.1:49535-59972 GCA_024605025.1 Megaceryle maxima | reverse complement strand
AAGCAACCAAAAAAAAAAAAAAAAAACCCAAAAAACAAAAACAAACAAACAAACAAACAAAAAAAACACCAACCCCCAAAAAAACAACAAAAAAACCCCCCACACAACAAATCCAAACCACCTCTAATGTTCATCTACAAAACCACATCGATTAAAAGACTAACTTGTCATTCACTCCTAGCTAAATTAAGGAAACTTAATAGTTTACTCCTTCATGGCAATTTTTACTTGTGCTTTGTTACAGCATTGCTGCCTGAAAGAGGAGCAGAAATACTACTCCTTGTTGATGCACCTTCACATGCAAATGACTATGTCTTCCTAGATTAAGTGAAATTATTATGACTCTCCAATGTAATTTACCACATAGCAAAAGCAATCGATCTTCCCTGCATTAAATGTCTTAAAGCCCCCCCAAACTGCAGTTAGCTACAGCCTTTTTTGTTCAAATATAAATTTCAGTTTAAAAAACAGACTGTAAAAGAGAACTCTCTGCTACTCTTGTTCTTTTCAGCAGGTCATTGCCCTTGCCTAAACAGGCTTCCTACACATGCACATTTCATTATGATTCTGAGCTTGTCTAGATTCAACTTCCTGCCGTTACATCTTGACAGGCTTTTGTCTGTGGGACTGGAGTCCTCTAGCATCACGTTTCTGTTGCCTGCAGAGGTTCCCTGTGCACTGTCAACACATCCCTCTCTAAATCTGTTTGATAAACTGAAGTCAAGCTATGGGAAGGCAGGTTTTGAAAACTTTTAATCATCATAGCATCTCTTCTCTGAGGGTTCTCCATTTTTTCAGCATCTTTCTTGACTGTGGATATCAGAACTAGACAAGAATATTCTAGTAGTGGCAGTATCCACTCCTAATGCAGAGTTAAAGTAACTTCCCAGTCTCTCTTCATATGCTCTTATTCTCAGAGATATTCAAGAGTCGCATTAGCCCTCCTGGCCACAATGTCCCACTGTGTGTTCATATGCAACTAATTAACCATGACACAAAAGATCCTTGCCAGTAAGCACTTCTCAGTACATAGACCCCTACTCTGCAATCATGATCTACATTCTTCACTACTGAATTTAGGATATTAAACTTGACATGGAGGTAACACCGATTTGTTGGCCCAGATGACTGAGCAATCCATTACTAATAATAACTTTCCCAACACAACCTGAAAGGCTTAATAACAATATTTTTCTAGTTAGTGGTCTATGGCATTCTGTGCCTCTACAAAATCCCAACAGGAGCAGAGTCATCTAGCATAATACATAATTTCATCTAGTTTAGTCTGCCTAATGCATTTCCAATTCATTTCACATTGCTGTAAAGTATTAATCAAGAATTTAGTGTGTTAACCCAAATACTTCAGTGAAATCCACATAGATTGTATCAGTTGTATGTTATAAACTAAACATTTAAATGCCTCAGGAAAAGTATTTCAAGCCAGTATGACCAACACCTGTTTTTCATAATCCTAAACCCATGGGCAATTTGGGGTTTTTCTGGGGTTTTTTTTTGTTTTTTTAATATTTTAATTCTCCCTCTCTGGAGGCATTCAAAACCCACCTGGATGCGTTCCTGTGTGACCTGCTCTAGGTGATCCTGCTCTGGCAGGGGAGTTGGACTACATGATCTTTCAAGGTCCCTTCCAGCCCTTGACATTCTGTGATTCTGTGTAATGTATTTGGTTTTAATTGTATCCTATCACAGGTATTTTCTTGTTTGCCTTGGATCAATGACATGTCCAGTATTGTTCCTGGAGACCTCGATTTTGTCACTAAACCCTTAAATAGTAGCACCTTAGTTCACTGGTACTCCCAGAATGTCATGACTTAATGAACTACTACTATTTCCTTTTATGAGTTTTATTTTCCTTCCTTCCTTCCAGTACAATTGCCATACATAGCTTGATTCAGAAGATATGCGTATTCCTCATTCCTGTCAGTTCTCAATATAATTTCATGAGTTCTGCAATACCAAATATTTCTTTTCAAGTTGTGGAATCATAGCATTATTCCTGTCAGGACAAAAAAAAAAAAAAAGGGGGGGGGGGGAGAAGGCGGGGCAAAACCACCACATACACATACAAGAATACACCAAAAAACACCATAAAAAAAAAACCAACACACACACAAAGAAAAAACCCACACGAAAGAACCCCACAAAACACAAACAAAAAACAAAACCAAACAAACACCAACCAAGTATCTGAGTATGTAAAACCTAAGGACTTTTAAAACTCAGAGATCCAAGAAATTCTATTTTGCTTTCACTCATGATGGTTTGTGCCTCATTCGTGACAGGTTAACAGTTGGGACCAACTGAAAAGCCAGATTTGGAGCACACACTCTGTCATGTAGCATCCTATGGAGACAACCAAAACAAATAATCAGAACAAGCAAGGCTCAAACAGGAAATCTGAGGCTAATTAACTGACCTGAACTAAAGGCCATAGTGCCCTTGGGAATCTCTGAATAGTGCTATCTTGCACAATTTAGAAATGCATAGCTGGACATAACTCAGACATCTCATCTTCCACAACTAGTCAGATATTTCCACAACATCACATATCTAAATTACAGTATTCTGTCTTAATAGAAGGTTGATGCTGCTGTAGGAAGGGACAAACACGGTGGGGGAGAAGGGTTGGGAAAAGAATAGTTATCACAATGAGAAAACTTAAGATTCACATTAATTTGTTTCTCTTTCACTCAAAAAGCAAAAGCAGAAATAGGCAACTTTGAACTTTCATACAGTATTGCATGCTCCATCCTGGGCAGGTTAGTAACAGCTTGCTTACAGATGGCTCAAACAAGAGATGACACAATGCTGTCCAATTTCTCTCTGTGTACTTTTTCCTTTCTAATGCAAGGCTGACTGATTTCTCTTTGTGTTTGCATACAAAGAGGTATTCAGAAAAGAAACAGAAATAATTTCTACTAATATTGTCTTTTCTGGCTTTGCCTAGATTTCCACAGTTTTCACTTATTTTTCATTCTTTCTTAGATTCAAAGAGTTTATTGCTGTAATTCTCACAACAGAGTAAATAGCTTGGTTCCTTTCTCTCATGACTGTTGGGATAGTAAAACCAAAGACTGTTTCACTAGTTATCAGCAGGAGTTTTTAGCCTGGTTATTCAAAGAAATGAGAATGACTACCATACAGTCTAGATGAATCTCTGACTATACCTGGAAAGGACGTTTGAATCCACTGACCAATTTTAACCAGAAGAAGAGAGATCTTAATTTTTTTTAGTCTCTATTGATTTCCTGCAAATAGACAGCTGAACAGAAGAGGCAGCCCCTGTCAAACTCTGAAGAAATTGCCACCAATTCTTTATTAAACAACAGAAAACACACTTGAGGAAAAAGCCTCTAGAATTCCCCAATCATAAGAAAACCTGTAAAGCTACACCCTGAAGTCATGAAATCTCAAGAAATGTATTCACAGGGAAAAATGTCTGCTAACTGCAGTGTTCCTGTGATTACTTATTTCCTAAATGTATACATTCATTTCTTGCCTTGTGCTTTAACAGGTCTGTCTTCTGAAAGGCAATGAGTAGTGTTAAATCAAGATGCATGGTAGAAAGGTCTGAAGGCCCTGTCCTGCATGCCATGCATGCATGTAATCCAGAGCTTGAGTTATTCAGAAGAGGCCAAACCAATAGTTTGGCTGAAATATACGAATGAACAACAGCTGTAGAACAGGCATCATGTTCAATCTTCAGCTGGAAAAAAAAGGTAAAGGTCTAAATCTTTGTTTGCTACAATCCACTTAGTCATATATAAAGGTGTACTGTGCTCATATTTTATAACCACATTACAGGGATGCATATATAGAAGCTCAACTGGCACTCATCTACTTAACGTTAAATTATTTGCAAATAAAAAAATACTTAATTTCAACCCGTTTTCTTGTTGAAGTCTTCATTCTATGAGCAAGGAAAAATGAAATGGACTGTATTCATCGATAGTTGTAAGGAAAAGCCATTCAGCAACTGAATAAATAGCTCCCAAAGTCAGGAAAACTGATTCTTTGGGCAGGCAGTGAAGAGCTGTACAGACAGGGTAAATCACAGCCTGAATTTCAAGGCTGCTGGGGCAGCACCGTAACAGTACTACTTGTAACAGGAAAGCAGTAATGAGAATAAAAAGTTTGACACTCAACTACCAGATGTTTAGGAAAAAGTCTTGTTACTATGGATTTATGATCTTTTTGAGTGAAGGTTGGTTAGATGGTGTTAAAAACGGAGGAGAAAAACAACTGGTGGTGCATATAATTTTGTGCTACAGACAGTGCAATTTTATCAATTCATCTTTTTCTCTCCACAAGCCAAGATAGAGACACTATAAATCAGAATTCTTGTGTCAAGGTTTAAGGGAAGCAAGAAATATGCAAAACAGTAAATCAACATGAGGTTGCCTATACTACAGTTGGCAGTCACAACTATACTAGAAGTCAGAAGATTAATGCTGACCATTTTTATTTCCACTGCCCTAAGAGTAAAAGGCAAGATTAAACACCAGGAGTCTTTGGAAACAGGTGCTGAGGGATTACTGCATACGCTGCTAGCAATTTTTCCTCAAAGTACATGTCAGGTGCAAGGAAAGGCAGTGCTGAGGTCAGAAAACAGCCTCAGTTCCTTTTAAGTTTTCCTAAACCAGTAGGGAGCAGGTGTTTATGTAGCAAGTAATCTGGCACCCCTAAAGCCCTCAGAAATGAGAATGCCAAACCTATCCTTTGTTAGCTTCCCCCTTTGAGATCTAAAAATCAGCAGGAATGTGAAGATGTGGCAAGAAGTAGAAAAGAAGTTATGTCTGTTTTAGCATAATGTATGGAAAGCAGCAGAAGTTCAGCTACCATACACCTAGGTACTTTTATATTGAATGCTTGAAATCACCTATGAGGATTAGGAATACAAATCCATAAAAACTTGTCTCCTTCCTTAGCAAACCACTGGAATAATCAGTGCCTCAGTATCATCATATCCTTGATAGCCAATATTCTTCTCAGCAATGCAAAGCATTTATCAGTACACAACTAAGACGTGAGTCACAGCAAGAATGGGGTCAGCACAAGCTTTAGACCTGTAAATGACTCTTATCTGTAATAACAGCAATCAGTGAGGTACAAACAGAGAAAGCAAACCTTAAGCTAAGGTAACATCTCAAACATTGGGACAAAGGCCATTGCTAACTACTGAAGACAGGAAGCATCTTGATTATGTCTTCCTGGCTCGACAGAGGCTATGTTAACACTTACAGCTTCTACAAATCATGTACATTGCATGAAGTAGATTAAGTATGTGTTTGCATTACTGGCCCTTTTCATTGTAATATAATCAGTTATTGACTCCAGGATCCGAGAGAGATGGACAGTGCTTGCTTACTAGCTAGTGGAGTTCCTGGCTGCCATAAATTTTCATGGAGTTGTACTTGAGAAAATAAGCAGACAAAAAAGGAGGGAAAAGCACATATAACTGTACTGTATTCACAGATTATTTTTAATTAAAAAATTGAATATAAGTGATCATATAAAAATTAATAGGGAAAATTAATTCTAAATGCAAGTTCTCAAATGGTACATAAAACAGTAAAAATAAAAATTATGCAAAGCACCCACATTTGCACAAACAAAAGGTTGTAACTAAACACCACAGATTCTTACAGGAATCTGAAAAACTTTTAAGATTCTGATTTTCAGAAAATATATCAGAAATAATTAATATAATTAATTATACTTGAGACAAGAAAAACTCTCATGCTACATGTCCTGTGCTTTACAGAACTAGATATTCATTAGATGAAATTGGGGATTGCATAACTGAGAAATAACATAGTACCTGAAAACTTTCTAAAGGAAAAGGGAGGAAAGGGAAGTTTTACTTCAAGAACTACTCAGGTTTCTTAAGATTGGGAAAGGCTAGTTACACAAGGAACTCCAAAAATTGATGACCATTTCAATAATGACATTATTCAGTGATTTCCATACCATATGTGGGTCAAGTGCAGATCAGAAAACACTCTCCTTGTGCAGTGCACAGAAGCAGGTGTTGCATATTTCAATACAGACATAACATCAAAGTAACATACCTTTTGTGGATAGCAATTTTAATTTCTCTGTTCAATGGTCAATAAAGTGTTCCTGGATAATAATCTTTTGCTTTAGATTGTTCTATATTTTAAAAATATGCTTAGTCCAGAAAACTGTATTTGCTACCTTAAGGTGAATGGCCCTATACATTTGAAGGGGATTACTTTGATATTAGGAACATGAGGAGGATTCATCTTTTTTATCAGTTACGTGCTTTGAGTCTAAGCAGATGACACACTCCTGCATGTACAGTATTCTACAATAATCTAAGGGTAATTTTAAATTATTTCTTTTTATAGCTCCATGGATCACTCCCAAAATTCTGTTTAAAAATCAAGGTCCATTATCTGTACTTCAAACTATGAATGAAAGCTATTAATCTACAGCCAACATATAGTGGATATAATTGGCATGAAAGTTCAAATTATTCCTGTTTACAGCCCAATGACTAATCGAACAAATCACAATTTGGTTTCCAACCTAGGTCTAAAAGTGCACACATTTTCCTAAGCTTTTGTTTAAATAATGGCAGCACACAAGTATCCAAAGACCCAGCCACCATGTTTTTGGACATGTACCCTCCACACTTCCTGTTAGAAATGGATCTAGTCTGGAAACTTGTTGCTAAACTTTTTGTTTGAATCACTTCATATCTTTAGATTACAGGGGGAAAAAAAATAATAGTGGAATGTGTCAGCTTTGGGAGGAAAAAATAAAAATCAAAATAATAAAAAAAAAAATCTATCACTGGAAATTGTTTGGGACCCATGATAGAACTACCATGCAAAATCAGAGATCATGCAAATTGCTTTCCTTCATCCAGATGCGGCACTTAAGTCCTAGGTTTTTTATTGCATATTAGATGATTGCATCCATTATTAGGTACTGGCTCTTACTGCATGTAGATTAGACAGTCTTTCCAGCCAGAATATTATTTTGTTTACACTGAACCATAGAAAAAGAGTATTCTTTATGCTCCAACTGCCAGCCTTCTTTGGCTTCAGGAGAGTCAAGATTCTCTTTTGATTGGCATTTACTTTATGCACATGAAATAACACCAATAATAGGAAATAGAAAGAGCCTGTTATGGCGCTCTCAGCAATTGGGAGAACAGAAAAGCAGTGACCAGGAACACAGTTCTCCTACATTTCTGATGAATGTTGAGAAAGTATGAAAAAAGCAGCCTGTGAAGTTGTGCACTCAAACCTAGGTGCCAATTTTAAATATTTGCTTCATGGTCTTTCAGGTTGACTGAGATCACTGTGATTGAAATTTCCCCTACTAGTCAGCCCCAAGGCAGGCTTTGAAGGGAGAAATATTTGTGAAAATGATTTACAGATGTTTTAAAAACTTGCTGACAGCATTCCTACTGAAAGACAGTCTGGATCTTTTATCTTGACATTCTTCTTTTTACTTATTTCTTATGTAGTATATGATGAAGATGAGGGAAAAGAGTAGAAGTTCTGATCAGAATTTTTAATACATAATTCTTCAAAATGTCTGAGAGACTGACCACAATTCAACCGTTAAATTTAGCCTGTTCAGCTAATGACTGAAAATCCTGTTAGATTCTGCATAGTTTAGACAGGAAAAAAACCCAAAACATGTTTTCACCTAAGTCTCTGAAAAGAATTTTCTCTTAGGAATGTTGAGCTCACCACTATTTGACATATAGAACTTCTGAAGTAGTGCCTAAACCAGGGAACCACTACACAGCTTGAAAGAGAAGTTGGATCCATGACTCTTCAGTATGAGCAACACTGTCATGTGAATCATCTGCCGTTCATAACATTTAAGAACGTTCAAAACTTCAACAGAACTTTCTTCAGAAAGGCAGAGCATGAGACAAGCAGCTTTCATGCTCTGATAACATTCACAAGTTCTTTCCTGAGAGGTGTCTTTCCTGGAGGCCTCAGCAGCACCAATGCCCTGGTTGTGCCCACAGAGCCTGCTGTGCGGCTGCACAAGTTACAGGAGTATCAAGAGGAGATTCCTGACCTGGCTCCATATCTGCTAGTGTAACACTTTAGTGACACCAGTTACAACTGAACTACTGACACAAATTAAATGTTTCTCCCATGGAGCTTCTCAAGCCAAAGCTGGGCTCTGTGGTACAGGAATACCCACTCCAAACCATTTCCTTCTCTAATAGCTGCTGCTTCTCTTTACCTGCTTTTGCCATGCATGTTCCGACAAACCCTCCGTTGCAATGCCAGGAAGTTCATTTTTGTGAGCTTTCCCCAGACCTCCAAAAAATTCAAACCAGGACCTTAAAACAGCATGATTAATTTAAAACAATACACCATCTTTAAGTGGGTCCCACAAATAGTGTCCTCATAAAAGCTTTGTAGCTCATGCAGTATGTACCAGAATTTTTAAAAGATTCAAAAAGGATTCTCTGGAGTGGAAGGGAAATCTATGGAGCACTCAGCAGCATTTTGAACACAATGTTCTCAATATCCCTTGGCAGTAAGGCACTGCCTCACCTCCTCCTCCCCCAGCTGCCAAACCATACAGGGATGGGGAATGAGTGTGGAGAGGCTCACCAGCATTTTTCCAAGAATGGAGGTACCTGTAACCAGAGCTTATCCCATGCTGAGTAGCTACATGTCAGTACACAAATTTAAGGTTTTCTCTTCTTATTTATCTCAAAATAAGATTTAAAAAAAAAAAATCTGAGTATTTCTGCATTTCATTTGAAAAACATACCTTACTACATTTACAACAGTAGTGTTGTGTGGCCCTGCTTAATGTTTATGCTGTATAAAGACATGGAAAATGACCCCTAGAACAGATTTTTCACACTACTTTCAAGATTATCTATATTCCCATTAGGCTCAATTATTCCAAATATGACTATCTGATTTTAGACTGAGATGGGCTTTTGTTCAACATATATCCTGACCAGCAACACAAAACAACTTTCAAGACCACAATTTAAAAATATCTCCTTCTCAAAAATTTTTACATTTTTGGAGGTCCAAAGGGAAATGGGCTTTTTTGTTTCTCCTTTGTCCTAATGCAATAGAAGTTTTTCCTCTACAAGAAAGCAAGCTCACTCTGACAGGGAAAACAAGGAACAGTACCAAGATCCTAAAAACCTTTAGGTATTTTAAGCACAACTGAAAGGTTCTGGTCCAGTATTGACTTCTAATTTCAGCACCATGCTATCATCCTTTGAGAGACTCTTGAAACTCTAAAGCCCAATAACAACAGAGAATTTTTATTTGGAAGGGCATGTTTACTTATGGCATAGTCAGGCCAAAGCTGACATCAGAATTGCAGAAATTTTCTACATGTAGAAACCAGCATAGATAGGAGCAAGGTTCAGTGCAAGGCCCCTTGACATGCTGGAGCCTCACAGAGACACCAGGGAGACAAGTGACAGAAGATCCTTCCTTCAATTCTTTGGCGGCATCAGTACTGGTATATTAATCCTCCCCCTTAACTAGAGATGGCACACGCCTACATTGTGCTTACAGGACACAAGACAAGAGGCTAGTACACCTTAGACTGATGGACCAAAACGCAGTGCTTCTTATGAGAAAGATCGAAACTGAAGGCAAATGTTAACTCATGTAAAAATCCTAAAATGCTCTGTGAATGATTTTGTGTGTGTGTAAAGAGACTTCTTATTTCACAGTCACTAAATGAATTAGTTTCATCACAAAAAGGTTACTAGTAAGAAGCAAGATAATGCTAAAATAGCATGGATTGGAGAATATCCAATACAAAAAATAAGCAATATACCTGAACAGAAAAGCAAATTTGGTGCTTGTCATTAAAAGTACCATTAATTGCATTTGGGGTTTGTGTCAGAATTGCCATTAGAACATTATTATTCCTACCTGATTCATTTAATATTCATAAGCCTACCAGCAGAGTACTTCGGACAGTTTTCAATGTTTGTTCCTTTAAAACATACACATACTGTCCCACAGGAATCCTGACATACCATATGTTCTCTTGCAGCAACATCCCAACAAATGTCAGTTCACAGAAGCTCAGCCCTTTTAGCTAGCCTGGAAACCTGTCAGCTATAGATCATGAAACATAATAGTTGAATATTGAGACAACTGATAAATCTCCTGGCTTTTCAAAAGATTCAGTCACTGTGGGTTTCAGACACTTCTCCATGGCTCAATGCCAGCTGTAGGCCAGTCAAGTGCGTATTACTGTTGAACTAGTAGTGCTTGAGAACAGAAAAATTGTGAGCTCTCAGTATTCCATTCCTGATGCTTCACAAATTAAAACCAAAGGTTCCCATGGATGCCTTGACATTTCCTGCAGACTGTAGCATTTTTGTTAATTGGGAATTTTCTTTTTTTTTTTTTTTTTTTTTTTTTT
>JANHGN010025067.1:19576-40259 GCA_024605025.1 Megaceryle maxima | reverse complement strand
AAAAAAAGCGGGAGAAGAGCAGAAAAAAAAAAGCGGGAGAAGAGCAGAAAAAAAAAAGCGGGAGAAGAGCAGAAAAAGAGAAAAAAAATCTGGATAATTTGACATTTACTATATTTTATTTCCATAATTTTAGAGTGTTGCTGGGAGACGTCAGCATGTGATAATAGGAAAGGGAAATATTAAAGAGTAAATTTTAAACACCATTGTTAAATACAGATTCAAATGCTTTGAGGTAAGTCTGGCAGGGGTTTACTGAACTACCAGTAAACTGGAGTTTTGGGGGCACAGGGACAGAGGGAAGAAGAATCTTGTGCTGTCCACACAACTACCAAATTAATTTTAACTCGTCCTTCACAGGGCAAAAAGGAACAATTACACCATTCAATAAGAGCAACTTTGAAGTGGTGGGGATTTGCTAAATCAGTCATCTTTACTAGAGCATACCAAGGACATACTCCACATCTGTCTCAAATCACTCACTCTAGAGGAAACATTTAAGGAATTATTCAGGACAAAATCCACCTTTAGAAAAGATAATTTTTAAATGGTATCAAGTTCCTGTATCTAAGGGCACTGGCATAGTCTTGCTGTTTGATTATGACCTTTTTCTCTCATAGCAGGATACGAAGCTGCTTTAGCTCGAGATCACTGCAACCTCTGATACAGACACTGTGTAAGTAAGAGCAAGACAGCAATTCCTGATAGTCCCTTCCTGTCAAAAGAAGGTGTTCTATGAGAAACAGTCTGCAAAAGGATATGCACAATGTCTGTTGCATTCAGTCACTTTCTTGGATGTAGACATTTCAAATACTGCTTAGCAAAGGCAATTCACTATTCATTGTGAATACTGAAACTGTAGGGAGGGTCCTTGGGAATGCTTTAACCCTGCTTTATTCAAATTTGCACACAAAATATGAAATAGTGATCTAGCAGAAGGGTCTAATATAATGGCACAGATTTTGTGTCTGATTACAAAACAGTGCACCTTAGAAAAAGTAAGGTCTTTCAAAGGGGGAATCACTGGGGTGGCAAGAATGCAGATTATGCTTTGCATTTGGCAAGAAAAAGTCAGACAGTGTTTAGCATAAACTACTTTTACTTAAACATTACCTAGTTACCATGACAGCACCTAGAGCTTAATTGTAACCTCCATCTTCCTGCTGTCCAAAAGAAAGATGACCTTTGACTGTTGCAGCCACTTCCCATGTCCCTCTACAAACACGATTGCTACTCACCACAGATCCAGTGCACTCCTCAGCACAGATGAAATCCTAATTTGCACAGACATGGGCACTCTCTCCCATTCAAAACTGCTATAAGAGATTGTTCCATCTCATACTCAAGAGCCCACACCATTATATGAAATATTTTACAACAAATCACTGAATGTCTTAGGAACAGCTACTTATAGGCTGATCTAACAGCTGAACAGACATCTAAATAATGATAGGTTTCTTTACTGTAGCACATTTCCCTCTGATTCTTCTTCCTAAGAGTTCTGCCTTACAAAAGAATTTTTAAATTTATTTATGCTGTATTTTCCATTGTAAACAGTGATGGTTTTTTTCCAGCCATCCAATATTTTCCTCTCTTTCATTCATTCACTCAGTGCCTATTCTTGCCCTGACTTGTGAACTGAGAAAAAAAAACACCACCCCAAAATCCATATAGTACAACAGTACTGCATGAAAACCCCCTCAAAACCAATAACATAAGAATTGCATTGGCAACAATGAAAGCTTTATAATAAAACAGAAATCTGCTCTATTAAGTCTATGACAGAGGTTCATTCACTTGATCAGCAAATTCCCATACAGACCATAACTTGGTATATACAAACTGATGCACATTCCCAAGCAACCCCCACCAAGATGTGAGGGATATAGACTTATTTTGATCTGATTTAGCAATAAATTCATTTTTCTTAATTTGTCAGTGCCCTCCTGAACTAAGTAATCCATGGAAGGAATAGTTAGTTCTATCCACATCAGAAGGAATGAGGATACTGAGTCTGAAACATCATTGACCAAGCCTGCTTCTCATTTGCTCACTTTGTACGAGTATATTTATTAAGCACAAAAGAAAACAGAGGAAAAATATTAGAAGAGAGGAAATTACATGATCTAAAGCATTCAGAACAGCAAATATCTACCTCTAGTGAAATTAAGCCCCACACAAAAGTTGCAGATTCTAATCTGAAGTGCTCCTTTAGTCCAAGTGACATAAGCCTGCAAATATTACTGATTGGCTACTACATTATCAAAATATTTTATGAAAGATAAGGCCTCTATCTTGTTACAGAAATGCAATAGCTATATTAACTTACCTTCCTCAATACCCTCAATGTTTTCTGATGTACATTCAGGATTATGCCAGCCTCTCCTATTCCTCCCCAAGGAAGCAACAGGCAGGATTGCTATCCCAGGATAAAAATCTGTTTACCCTCCATTCCCCAGAGCTCCCTCAGCAAAGCAGTCTCCCCATGAGCTGACCCCTGCCAGGCTGTAAGGTAACCCTTTTGAGTAAAGCCGTAAAGCACCATCAGCTAGACCCAAATACGCTTCTCATCCATGAAGCTCCACCAGCCAAGTCTCTGTGGACAGAAGAGCAGTCTAAGGATTCCTAGTTGGCATACTCCCATACTTATTCTGCCAATGAAAAATAGGAACAGCAGCTAGCAAAGAGAGGTTCTGGTCTCAATTTTGTGCCTCTAGGCATTTCAGCAATACAAACAGATAGTGTGTAGCAACACAATAAAACTGCTTCCTTTCTTGTCAAGGAAACAACAATAACATAGCAATCTGCAGGAAAGCTGAGACTGCCTCTAGCTTTGAGAAATTTTTTTTAAATCTACTTATAAAATGTTAATGCTCTTAAATACCTGTATATCTTGCTGCTGCATTATAAAGCTGTGCAGCTAGAAATTGGATCTTGTTCTACTACATGCCCCCATGAGCATGTCTAACTTCTGTCTGTACACATGGGGCAGCAGCTAATGAACTGACCACACTTTTGAAGCTGAGGCACAAGTCTCTCTGGTCTCTGCATGCAGGAGTAATACATTTGTTATGAAATTTGTTAGAACCAGAGGGAATAGCTTCAAGCTGAAACAAGGTAGGTTTAGACTAGAAACTAGGAAAAAATTCTTCATGGAAAGAGTGGGGGGATATTGGAATAAGCTGCCCAGGGAGGTGGTTGAATCGCCATCCCTGGATGTGTTTAAGAATCGCTTAGATATAGTGTTGGGGGATATGGTCTAGGGGTGAACTTGTAGAGCAGGGTGAATGGTTGGACACGATGATCCCATGGGTCTTTTCCAACCTAGATGATTCTGTGATTCTGTAAGACAAATTTTCATTTCTCTGAGCAGTTACTAAACTGACAATAACATCAAGACATAAGAAGTTCAAATCTTACTGTAGCTGTTTCCCTATCTCAGATAGGGATCTGTAAGCCATTGACCTTTCATTCGTCAGTTGACGAGAATGGCACTAGAAGCTACCAGAGTGTGTCAGCATGTGGGCTTAACTTAAATGGCATTATTGACCCAGAAAGCAACCTCCTCCTATAGCTAGCGAGTTAGAAATAAAAAACACCATTAGTTTTTCCACACATACGTGTATGAACCGGATCATTAGTCTTTATTTACAAGACATATGATCAAGTTCTACCATTAAAACACAAGGAGAGAGAACTACTTAATTTCCAGTAGGAAAAAAAGTATGGCAGGCTTAGAGATTCCTGCAATGATTACTGCAGAAGAATGTGGCGTAACACAAATTGCATGTTCAGTCCACACATAATGACCTTTTTTGGAGGTAAGATCAGTATACATCTGACTGGTTTCTTACCCAGCTGCTCACAGACAGGTTCACATGTTTCACCTCCAAGGACCTAGCAAACACCTTGAATCTATTTAGGAACTAGTACCATCCCAGTGGCTTCCCCATCAGAAAGAAATTATGAATATTACCTTTTACATAAACTCCCACAAATGTTTAGTTATACTAGTTTTGGCAGACACCGCAATATTACTTTTTTTTCCCCCCTCTCTGTGTTAGGTCATAAGACTAGCAGTCCCTTATAAAAGAAAGAAGCAGAGGGCTTGAACCTTGCATGAGATGTGAACTTTTGAATAAATACAAAAGAGCTGCTTGAAAAGCCATCTAATTTAGATGCCAGGCATATTTTAGACAAAGCAATATAGAAGCCTAGAAAATTAAAGTCGAAAGGCTGAGAAATCTTTCTGAAGTCAACAAATATTCAAAGTTTGAATATTTCTTCTGTAGTATCCTTTTCCATATGCTTATCTAACTCATCTTCACATAGAAGTACCTTTTTAAAAACTGATTAAATAAAAGTTAACCTCTGACACCAATGATTTTTTTATATACCATTTACACAGCTTTATATTCCTCTGCCTCAATGAAATATTAACGTCTCATTCATCTGAAGGAACACAGAGGAGAGTCTTGTACATCCTGATCCTTCCTTAGGGGAATAAAACTTAAGGTGCACATTTAAAAGCTTTGTTAAATTCGCATTTCAGGACAGGTCTAAAGCTCCAAGTACTTGCAACTCTTCTGAAAATCCACTGAAACCTGCAGACAGCAAAGAAATCTTTAAAAAAAGAAATACTGTGTTAAGATCTTTCTATCTAGTCATTAAGTTGATGCACCCCTTCCCTCCATTACAAGCTAGTTTAACCAATGATACAACATATCTTCCAATCTATTACCTGCATTCGAGCAAGATTTCTCATCTTCAAAACAGCAATTTGTCTCATTCTTGAAGAAAGCATCTTTTCTACTTCCTCTGTTTGGGCTTTATCACACAGGAATTGTTTAGAACTGTGAAGTACCTGGTCTTATGTGAAATTTTGTTCTTAAAATGTTATCACCCTAAATGCTCACAATATTAAAATCACTGAAGTTACACATATTCAGGTGAACCAATCAGCTCATCTATAATGCTGTCTAGGAGCCAGCTTCCTTTCTAAATGGTAACTGACATTATATGAAGTTATAAGGACTCAAGCAGAGAAATAAGTTGATGTGCTGAGTCATAACAGCTTTCCACACGCACACAACCTGAAACAAACACAACAAAATAATTTATCCTACAATCACTTTTCTAGAGAGAAGTCAAAGAAACCAAGACAATTTGTTCTGAATTTGCTTTAAACCAAGAAAATGCATTCACAGTTTGTATGTATTAGTAAGCTTGCTAAAAATTTATCAAGCTGATCATGCATCTGAGTCCTAAGACTTAGATTAGGTTAGGACAGCCAGAATAGGAGCCATCATTACAGGTTGAATGCAGAGCTGCTCTAAAGTTACACTGTATGTTCAGAAGGGTTCAGTGTGGCTAAAGGTAAGCGTGGGGAACTGCTTATTAGGTGGTCCAAAAATGCACTGAAGATGCATAGAAGTGAAAACAGGGGACGTACTAACAGTGGTACTGCAAAAAATGCATTTTTAGGGGGCTGAATTCCAGCTAGAAAAGGCTCAGAACTGTGAGCCTTGCACTTGCCTAGGAAGTGCTCTTTTCATTCCCACAAGCAGAGGTGTTGATACACTCTTCAGAAGTCAACAGCATATCCTATCAGCACAAATACCTTGCAAGACCTTGGTACCAGATAACATCAAGTCAAGAGGCATAACACTATCATATTCCTCTTTTCTGACAAGGAAACTGCATTTTCAGGCAAATTGTGCCTGACAAACCTGGTGGCCTTCTACGAGAGGGTCACAACATCAATAGACAAGGGAAGAGCAACTGACATCATTTACCTGGACATGAGCAAAGCATTTGACACTGTCCCGCATGACATCCTGGTCTCCAAGCTGCTAAAATATGGGTTTGATGGAAGAATAATTCAGTGTATAAAGAACTGGTTTGACAGCCGCACCCAAACAGCAGCTGTCAATGGGTCTATGTCCAAGTGAAGGCCAGTGACAAGTGGAGTCCCTCAAGGATCAGTACTTGGACCAGTCTTGTTTAACATCTTCATCAGCAACATGGACAGGGGCATTGAACACACCCTCAGCAAGTTTGCCAACAACACCAAGCTGTGTGGGGCAGCTGAAATGCTGGAGGGAAGGGATGCCATCCAGAGGGACCTTGACAAGCTGGAGAGGTGGGCCCATGCCAACCTCAGGAATTTCAACAAGACTAAGTGCAAGGTCCTCCATCTGGGTCAGAGCAATCCCAAGCACCAATATAGGCTGGGCAGTGACTGGCTTGAAAGCAGCCCTGAAGAAAAGGACTTGGGGTACTGGTGGATGGGAAGCTCAACATGAGCCCTCAGTATGCACTTGCAGCCCAGAAAGCCAATCGTATCCTGGGCTGCATCAAGAGAAGCGTGGCCAGCAGGTCAAGGGAGGTGATTCTACCCCTCCACTCTTGTGAGACCCCACCTGGAGTATTTCATCCAGTTCTGGAGCCCCTGTTACAAGAAGGATATGGACGCACTGGAACGTGTCCAGAGAAGGGCCACTAGGATGATCAGAGGGCTGAAGCACCTCTCCTATGAAGACAGACAGTCAGGGTTGTTTAGTCTGAAGAAAAGAAGGCTCTGGGGAGACCTTATTGTGGCCTTCCAGTGTCTCAAAGGGCCTACAGGAAAGCTGGGGAGGAACGTTTTAGCATGTCAGGTAATGGTAGGACTAGAGGGAATGGATTAAAACTAGAGATTGGTTGATACAGATTGGATGTTAGGAAGAGGTTCTTCACCACAAGGGTGGTGAGACACTGGAACAGGTTGCCCAGAGACGTGGTGGAAGCCCTATCCCTGGAAGTTTTTAAGGCCAGACTGGATGGGACTCTGAGTAACCTGGTCTAGTGGGAGGTGTCCCTGCCATTGGCAGGGGGGTTAGGACTAGATGATCTTTAAGGTCCCTTTCAACCCTGATGATTCTATGATTCTATTTAGTCTCAAATTCCATGATGAAAACTTCCACCTTTGCAGTGAATTGCACAAACCTTGGCCTAGTCCACCATCTCATAATCTAACAGTCATGCTGAATTGCACCGCCCTTTAGTTGTGTGTAGCTGCCTTACCCTTTTTTGTCCCTACTATTAATAGTCCCTTACAGATGTTCCTTCTTTCATGGTACCAATATGGAGATGTGACAAAAGGTAATTTCAAAGTTATCACTGCTAATGGAAGCTGCCATGAAATTGTCTAATTTCCAGAGATGTCAGTACCAAGTGGCTAAAGAAAAAAAACCAAAACAAACAAAAAAAACCCTACCACCCACAAAATAAAAGGAGAAAAAAAAACAACTGGCAGTTCTGCAGAAGCTATGCACCAGCAGGAGTGACCTCTCTATAAATTTAACAAGCTTGGTCTTTCTAATCTCTGTCACAATACATGAACAGCTGTCTTACTTTCACATTAATAATAAAAATGTCCTGCTGAGGTTTTAAAATTATTTTGAGAGCAACCACCATCATTTTTAAAAGGAATACATGAAAAGAATTCAAAAGGTGCCAGAAGAGCCTTCAAATGAGACCAGTGGCTAGACAGAAACAGTACCTTCCTGGCCCTGAAGGTGAATGTCTTAAGGCATAGATTTGGTTCCTTATTACCTTAGCTTGCATAGCTACAGCTGTTATTAGCAGTCATAAAAATCATTTCACTATAAGCATTTGACTTGGAGATCACTTCCTGGGGTGAATTCTATAAGCTGACTAGGTGCCGAGTTACACTACGTTGTCTTCTGGTTGCCCTAGACTCACTGTCCTCTCAGCTAATGAAAGCAAAAAAGAGGAGCACATCCTCAACTGAACATCAAATTAAGCTCAGTTGGTGTATGTATATAGTCAATTGTTAGGAACTGGGCCTCTCTCTCTATCCTGGCCTCCTTTCAGTGGCACAAAGAGGTCAACTTGTAAGCATCAGGCCCAGTATATGTAATCTAGATTTTGGGTCTGCAGGAACCATCATAATCCATCTTCACTATGACAGCTTTACTGTATGAAGATCACATTCCCACATTTCCCCTTAGGGCCCTTACACACTGAGAGCTTTAAGCTGACTGTCCATTCTCAAGCTGGAATTCAGTGCACATTCACTTGCAGTTTGAGCAATTAATACCAAACCCCATCTCCACTGACCAGCTAAATTAAGTTCAGATGAAGAATAATGTTTTTGTCCTCACCACCAATTTTAGATCACTCTTCTTTTGAGACCATGCTAAGACATAACTCCTTTACTTTTCTCAGATAGTGTTTAAAAAAAAAAAATCTGTGAAGATTTGGAAAGATTCAAAATGCAGACGAATATTTTCAAAGAGGAAGGGGCACCAGCTCTAGTCTGGCTGTGCTCTACAGCCCCTTCAGAAAAGGCAGGAGAGGGAACAATTGAACATTCATGACCTGCAACACTAACAAATGGCAACCTTTCCTCAAAGGACTCTATTCTTTCAAATTCTATCAGTATAACCTATCATGAGAATTTTGGGTGGGCAAATAATAACCACTTGATTTATCAAGGATTATTTTCCAGTAAAACAGAACTCGCATCAAACGAAAGGTAGACTCAATAAAATGAAATCAGCAGATATTGCCTATCTACAAGAAGAGCTGTAAAAGACAAATAAGTGACAGTCATATGCAAAACCTTATGCATCTTACTACCTAATGGGTTTAGCTTTAGAATGCAGCAAATACTGCCAATTATTTACTCTTTACTCATAGGTACAACTTTGTGTATACTTTCACAGTAAAATTTGTTTTCAGTACATACACAGCATGGCCTTACAGTTTTTGTTATAAATTACTGCACCTCTATAGTACATTAATCTCAGGTAGACTTGTACTTAGTGAATCACCTAAGGCCCTTGTGATTTTCTTCATTTCTGCCTCCTTTTAGGCTTATTATTTCTTGATGTTACCACTAAAATTTGCTAAGTTTTATTCTTTTTCCTTTACATACCCCTATCACTTTTCCTGTTGGCAGCCTAAGAGACAGGAGAGAACAACAAAACAAGCTATTTGGAAAAAAGATCTTAACAGTCAAAAGTCAGAAGGCTAAGAGAATCAGCATAGGAAAATTAAAAGTACACAGAAATACACATACATATTTATAGTTACATTTATTTCTTTTTCATAAAAGTCTGCCTAAATAACCTTTGGGCAGCATTTGTCCTTTATTCCCCCTCTTTTTTTTTTTTTAAACACAGAAACAATGAATATACAGTTTCTTCTACACAGAACAGAAAAAAAAATCATTACCCCAGGGAGTCTGCACAATAAACTAAATTGACAAAATGCACTTCACTAGTCTAAACATAAACAGTTATTAAAATTAGTGCAAGAACTTTTTTTTTTGATAAGCAAACAGCAAGATTACATTAACTGGCCCCTTGGGAATAAAGCAGATGTACAATAGATTTAATTAAATGCATTTAATGGAGTCCAAATATAACAACAAGCAAGCTCATCATCTGAAGTGATGCCTAAACTCTAGTAAACTATTCTGAACTATAATAAATGTCTCACGGTTATCTTCAGTTTTCATTCTGTCTTTCAGTGTTCCACAAAATTTTTATTTTCACATGAAATGTTTTGGATTTTTCACCTTCAACCTGTTTACTAGGTTTGTAATGTAAAAATTTCAGAAGTTAGTTTTGAAGCAATTTTTGAAAGGAAGTATTTATTTTAATTATTTTTTTAATAGAGCATCATGGATTGATTTTATGCTCCATAGTGACATGCCAAAAGAATGATCACTGACTACAGGTCAGTGGAAGTGCACTGTGGTAATCTGTGTAACTGAAGAAAAAGGTCCCACATGTCTCTTTTCAAGGTATACTGTAGGCATTTACTAAGCAGTCTTGCACAGTCATTTACACTAGGACTAAGGGAATATAAGATGGGCATGAACTGGATCCAAAATGTAGAGCACTATTCCATATGCAGGATAATAAAGAATTAAGCCTGAAACATTTCTACATCTGGTGCTCAGGGTGTATTCTTAACAGGGGCTGAAACACTTCCCCTTCTACAACATTAGCTTTCGGAACTCTGCGTACTCTGATTCTTTGATTTTCTTAATATCAGCAGAATGACATAGTTACTAAAAGTAAAAACTATGATGATGCTCTCACCAGCAGAATGAACATGATTTCAGATCAGAATCTATCCTGAAGTTTATTAGCAATTTTTTTTTTTTTTTTGTAAAAGCAGCATGAGAGTCTTTCTTAGAGGAAATGAAGTGGAAGAAAAAGATATATTTGTGTGCATATACATAAACATATGCATACACAAATAAAGAAATCAGACTGGGGATGTCCAAAAAAAAATCAGAAGTGGAATGTATATATATGTATTAAACTGCTAAATTCTTCATACTCTTTATGTATTAAATGTAAAAATTCAGGGTTCATTCTCCAAATACTTTCCAGTACTAAACTGCTCTGCTCACAATGGCCACAGTGACACAAGCCATGTAAAAACAAGTGCAGATTAGTCCTGTGACTAACCCAGAGGACTAGAACTCCAAAATACCCATTTCTGTGTAGTGCCCCCTACAGAAAAAAAAAGTTTACCATTTCAAAGCTCATTTTTCCAGCAGAATAGCATTGCAGAAGGATCCCTAGATGGAAACAGAGCATTGTAAGAGGATGACAGGATTTTATTATTTGCTGGAACTACTTTTATAAGGAATTAAGGCAGAGTAAACAACAAGGAAGATATATCCTGGACTCGGGAGCTTTTATAAAGAATACATTTCAATGATCTTAAAACCTAAAAAATTCAGAGGTCAATTTAAAACTTCTACAGTCTTGTTCTTTCCCAAGGGCATGCTTTCAAGTTATTCCTTCTAAAGCAAAGCCCTTGTTTTCAAGTTTTTTTTCTTTTCAGAAAGCACAATAGCAGCTTGTTATAAACGGTGAAGTATACGAACTCTGTTCAGCTGATAAAAATTCCAGCTGAAACCATATTTGAAGATAAAAACCAATCAACCAGAAAGATATTTTTAGTCAGCCTCTTCCATTTCCAAAGTTTTTCCAAATTGTTGAGAAACCTTATAATCATTCTGTTTCATAATCCACTCTGATACTGATTCTTCCAGGCAGGCACAGAAAAAATTAACCTCCACATACGAAATCACAAATGGCCCTTTTTGTCCTGAATGTAACAGAAAAGATTATTTTCTCAACTCTTCACAAACTGCATAGCATCTCAGGTATATCCTTCCACTTTCTGGTACATCTGCTTCTTAACATATAAAGCACGAGACAAAGTTTGTTTCCTTCAATGTATTGCCACGGTTTAGTTCTAATGCTCAGTGGCTTAGGTCCTTTTACAGGAATGGACTTTTAAGGTCTGCAAAATATTATACAGTTACTGCTCCATCTCTCTCTCAGCTGAGTTTAATTTCAATTTTAAATTCTGGTAGAATTTCATTGTCCCCCACTCCATGTCCATGCAAGATTTAAAAAGTCTTGGGAGCAAATTCTCTAATAATCTAAGTACAAACCATTGTCTTGCTGTACTAGAGTTGTGGTTACTGACAGATCCCTTTGGCTTTCTATGGTATCATCTATAGATTCCCCAAGAAATCAGAAACAGCCATTTCTACTCAATGTATTCAAACTGGGCACAAGAACACTAGCAGCAAAAGCATTAACAAAAAAAAAATTTTGCTTATGAATTATATAAAATTGTGCAGCAGATAAAATGAGATACTAAGGAGAAATCAGTTGTTTTCCAGCATTTCTGTTAAGCATTTGTAACTAATAGGTGCCTTCCGGCTCTCACACTCAAAGCAAGACATAATAAGCCTCCCCTGCCACACTTGAAACCTCCTTTAATGGAGAATATAGAAAGAATGAGATGCTCTATTATTCATATTAATTGTATCATAAAATGCCAAGAGGCCTTAGGAACTAGCACCCCCTTGCACTAGTGCCAACTGTCCCTGGTTCAGAAGCAAAGCATAGAGGAGGAAGGGAGAAGAGGCAAATATGATATATGATTAAAGTCATTGCACAGTGAAAAGGAAGCAGAGAAACCCACATCACTGAGCTTGGAACAATCTCTTAATTTACATAACCTGCACATACGTAACTCCTTTCTCAAGCCCCTTTCCAAAAATCTTGATCCAGCCCTAGCTACCATCAGGCCAGGTGTCTGCATTTCACCTACTCTTATACTAGCGATAAAACTTGTTAAGCTTGTCTCTGGCAATGTTTAAAAGAATCTATCTTTACAAAGACTCTGAAGCGCAAGACAACACTCAGGAGATGATCAGCATAACTACTAGATCCTCGCTGTAAATGGCACTTCTAGGCACTTAGGATTACAGAGGCATGGACCCTTGTGATTACTGACTAGGGCAGAGAATAATGAAGTGCTGGTAACAACAGAACTAGATCTGTCCCTCCAAAGAACTTATTTACATGAAAACAACTTGATTATTTATTTAGTATTTACACACAAAAATAAAATAAAATAGATAAGCTTTAGGATACCCTCTTATGCTTTTGCAATTTGTCAGAGAGACCTAGCAGCCAGGAACCCTTAGCTGTGTTGTTGTAAGTCACCTGAACAGTAGCTAGTTATATTATTTGCTGAACAGAACAAACAATTAGAGTTTTGATTTACATTACTTCAAAGAAAAAAAAATCTTCCATAAGCTTGCAAACTCAGCCTCAGTACCTAACATTCCAAGATTCTTCACAATGACTTCCACAGAAATTGGCCCAAATGCAGACAATGCTTTCCAAGCACATTTTCCCCAGCAGTCTTGTCTGTGATCACTGCCACGATATCCCTGTACAGTACAATTGAGAATCGTGTCACATCCACTTTTACCTCCTGCACATTGGCAATGAACTTCACACAAAGTCTTCAGGGATCAGAGAGACTCATCAATTAAGAACTGATGACCTCATTACTATACATTTTCTTCTGATGAGTTCTGTGTAATTTCTTAAATAACGCTTGAGTAATTTACCATTTTCAGTGTTGCACTGCAGCAACTGAGAAAATATACAAGGATAAAAAAAGAGATGATTTTGCTTATGATTGGTGCTTAAATCCAGCAACACTGCCTAGCTCCAGCAGCCTAAAACCTGTCAGGAAGAAAAGCAATAATAAACCCTGTCACCTATCTGTCGCTTACAGGAAAGAAAATACTATTCTATATGCTTTAGAATATACCTCTTTTTCAAAGCTAGGCCTGAACTTTGCTTTTAGTAATAGCCTTGGCTTTCTTGCAAAGTAATAGGGCAGTAAAAGGTATTAAGAAATTGCAGATTTGACATCATCAATGTCTTTTATAATTATCTGGTGACACTGAGCTGTACTCATTGTAGATCAATGCACCCACAATGAAGTTAAGCAAGCAGAAGTGATCTCATCAAGCACAGTTACAACCATTAATCCTTTTTCTACCTTTTGCATTAGCCAAAAGCCTGTGCATAAAAGTTTAGCCAGCTATTTAATAAACACATATACATGCCACTTCACAAATGAAAAAAAAAAATCAAAAATTTAGCATAAAGCACAACATACACATGTACTTGATTTATAGAGCTGTCAACAGAAACACTTCACTTGCAGTCCCATGCAGACAACTATTACCTTGCATTGGTTGCAGCTCAGTCACCTGACATTCATACCTACTAGTCAGATCTGAGACTTTCTTAGTTTATCAACTCAAAGTCTTAAGATACCTTAATGACATGAGTGATGGTGAATCTTGTGCTCTCATACAATGAAAAGCTACAGATGCTCCTGCTGAGATTTTTCTAGTCACATTAGCACCATGAGCACCAACCAACCTGTTGGAAGATGAGAGCTCATTACCTTTCCCTTCAAACCTTTAGAGTAGTTCTGAATTAATCTAGAGACATTAGGTGGGAGTGAAAGGTGAAGTGCAATTTCATGTCTCCTCAGAGCAGCTTGTAGATTTAAAGGATGGTTTCATTAGCTGGACAAGGCTTTTTCTCACCCATGTACAAATGTAGTCCTTCCTTATTCTTCATCTAGGCACATTCAAATTTCAATAGCTGCTGGACAATCAGTCTTTTGCTTTCATTTGTCAAGCAGTTCCAACACTCTTCAGCATAGTCAGACCAGAGGTGTATGGAAAAAGAAAGCTTCCCCATCCACCAGGCCAAAGGGAAGTTAAGCCCGCTTAGACTGTGAGACCCCATATTCACTGCCATCACCAGAGCTGTTCTCACACTCTAGCTGACCAGATCTTAGAGGGTTGACCAACATAGCCATGTCACCTGCAAAGCAATTATACTGGAGGGACACAGAAGAAAGTCCTGCCCTAAACATTTTTTATCTGACAACACCCACCTCTCGAGTTCACGATGCTTTGGAATATAAGGGAACAATCATCAACTTTAACTCAAATTCAGTGAATTTAAAAAAAAAGCTGTCCCAGAGAATTTGATGCTCCATTTCTGTCACCATTTAAGAAGCACTTCAGAGAAAAGAAAACAATAGTTTTACATGATAGGGGTGTGGAATCACATTTCAGAGTTACATCAGCCTCTAGCTATTTATTCCTTACTTCCCAGAAACACAGCATCAAAGAAAAAGGCTTTACCATTTTATTTTTTTCACAGTAATTCAATTCTTCATATTTAAAAGCCCAAATCTTTTCCTAAACAAAATCAAAGTTTAGAACAGGATTATACAAAAAGAAAACAAGAAATTACATTCCTAAATCCAATCTTAATTCTATGTGACATTTATGTACAACAACGTGAGAAACATGTCTCAGTCAAGAAGAGAATACATTTGTTTGTCTTCTTTGACTGGCATCTCTTGGAAATCTAAAGGAAAACTCCTAAAAATCTGCTTTCTAATTTTTTTGTCCTCCCCTCCTTCCCAGCTCAGAATGGGTTACCATTGGGTTTTTACATTTCTATTTTCTCTTTTCTTGCAACAGATGTTGAACAATAACAAGATAGAGGAGGAACATCAGCCATAGGACTGAACCTTTATGCAGCATTAAAGATCAACATGTTGCTCATGAATCTTCACATATTTCAGTAAGGAATAAAAAAACAAAGTAAATTGAAAAGAATTCTGAAATATACACCACTTACATTGAACTCTGGCAATGTTGTTGAAGCTGTTGGAACAGCACTCTTCCCTAATCTGTTTATCACAGGCCTCTATCCAAAGCACAGCAGCAGTCATCTGGTGTTTATCCTTCACCAGGTTCAGGCTCTAATCCAAGCTCTCTCTCCAGCTGCCATTCAAAGGCCACTTCCAGAACAGAGGAACAAAGAATCTAAGAGCTGACTAAGTACATCAGTATCCTTCTCCCAGTCAGCCCAGTTACCTCTGGGACAGACAGCTTCAGTGGTAGTTTCAGGAATTCCAGTCCTTAGCTATATATTGGACATATTTAAAGGAAACCTTCTCCACAGAAGATACCAATTACCTTATGCTATATGGAAATTTATGTCTTTTTCTTATCCTAATATCAGAAGGATGGGATTTTTTTATTGCCCACGAATACATAATCCTTTTATGAATTTTCCTAAGCTCTTGGCCTCAATACTATTTCTATGGCAATAAGTTCCACAAAACTGTATGTTGCATGAAAAGCATATTTTGTCTTCTCACCTCCAAATGGGTTGTGTTTTAACTCTCTATGTTCTTGAACTATGAAATAAAGCAGAAGCTAACCATTTTTCTCTCTGATTCTGCACCAACTTATTTACAACAAGGGAGACAAAAGGACAATTATGTGTTGATGTGTTAGTTTGTCTTCTCTCCATACTTTTGTTCAATGGTGCAATCTATCAGCACAGCTATTATTTCAGAAAAGAAACTAGTCTCACACATGCACAAAATCCTTTAGTTACAGAGCGGGGAGGAACCCTAGACTCCAAATCCTCATTAATTGTGATCTTCTGGCTTTCACTAATTTACAGGATTAACTCACTCCTTTAATAGTCCACAGATTTCTTCCTCACATCACAGTTGAGTCATGGGGTTTTCATACTCATAGGATAAGCCTACTTAGCTCTTTTTCAGTCCATGGGATACTCTTTACCTCTTTCTTCCCTTGGTCACCCCAATATCATACAGGGGAAAAGTAATGATTCTAAGGTCATTAAGCCATGCATAAAAATGCCTTAAGAAATCAAATCACACCAGAGTAATCCAAAAAAAAAACTGCTCCTACAGTTCACATAGACTTCAGTCTCCTCTCTTTATTAGAGAATCAGTATACAACTGGGCTGCTAGTTGAGAGGGTGGACAGGAGGAATGAAATACAAATAGCCAACTGCTGTAACATACAAATTGAATTATCAAAAAATAATGACAAAATGTCAGCTGATGACATACACTGACTTAGTAAGGTCATATCTAATTATTAGTGATGTGGTTTAACAAGGATTTAGTCAGAGGAAAGCTACTTTAGAGATAACTAATTCATGGGGGAAGAGAGCAAAAGACATAATTAAGCAGGGATATAATTTCACTGCCAATGACTTTGTTTGACAATCTGTTTCTTGGCCCAGTCAAACATCTGGAAATAAAGTTCCTGCACTTTCATTCTACAGTCTCACTATAGGGTTACTTTGTTAAGAGTTTAGATCATAGAATGAAAAAAACTTCAGTGCAAGTGTTTGCACACATTGTTCAGCATTATTATTTATGAGCAAGCAATAAAAGGAACAAAATTTTCTCCTGTCTTCAGGGAGCCATCACACTCAAGTGTGGATCTCATACATGCAACGATTGAACTGCTATTGAAGCACAAGCCATCCAAAAAGATTCTGGACCCAAACCTAACTGCACAAAGGAAAAATGCCTCCTGTGAGAGGTATCTCATACTGAATCATGGGTGGTCGCATAAGAACACGGTACAAGAAGAGACGATATACAAATCTCCTTTTGTTGATAAGATGCTTCGGCAAAATAGGTCTGGCCCCAGAAATCATGGGATAATTATAGAAGACACCTCAGTATACAGACGGAGCAAGTAACTTGATTTCTGTACCTTACATTATGTGCTTTAGAATCTACTTAAGTTACCCTGGCACTGTTGTAGCAATCATTAACATTTTAGCTTTATCCTGTTGAATGCTTTAAAATGTGACAGAAGCAGCAACAAGTGGAAGAGAAATAAATTAGATAGACTTGGAATCAAAATTCTGGATGAGAATACCCCACACACAGGCACAAGCTCTATATGTGAACTCTTTATCTTGTCCCCAATTCTAATCATCACCAGGTGTTGGGTTTTTTTTAAATCCTGCGCCTGAAAGAACTGATGTGTTATGAGACAGTCATGACCTAAGTAAACTCCAAACAAATCGTTCATTACTGCAAAACTCCAGAACAAGCTGGTACTTTCTCAGAGAACAGTGTTCTTCGAAACACACATTATACATAAAGAGGAAACAGAAAGCACATACTGTAGGCTTTCATCAGTTGTACACAAACAAAGCTTTTGATAATTCTCTGAATAGGCTTGAGATCATTACGCCTGGGGCCAAGAGGCTTTCAGTAGTTTAAGATCTCATTTTCCAAACTTTTGGTCAAAAGGGTCTTTTGAAGTGCAGGAGAGAAAGGAACACTTTTTACTTGAATATTGTCATGTTCAAAATACCCCTACTCAAATCCTTACTTATATTGTCTTTTCCCTTACCAAATTCAAACTTCACAACCTCAAGGTCTGGAGCAGGAAATGCTCACCCACACTAATGGCCACATTTTCAGTTATGCATCCTTCCATTTCATGGCCCACATTGTTCCTGGAATAGTTGGCCTTTTCCATTTCTCTGATTCTTTGACTGTCACCTCAAACCTACCAAACACACTGTGCTAAATTTTTGCTTGACTTTTTAAATAATCTAAAGATATTAAAAGATTATTATGCAGATCCAGGAAGGTTGCTAGAGGACGAAGGAAATGCCCATTTTATGTTCTACAGCTCACACCACAATTTAGTTAATTGCCATGCTTTGGGTTTGGAGGCACACCAACATGCAGTTAATTTAGGTTAAAAGAGGATGCCCATTCTAAAGAGAAACAACTGCTTCTAAATAATGGAGCACAGAGAAAGTGTTATAATATAAACCAGTTTAACCTAGTCACTATTTTCAGCTCCTTTCCCTTTGAAAACAAACCCTAAATCAGTCTGAACTGTTAAAGACTCAAATCTGTCCTATTCTTTAATGTGGTGGTTTTGTTTTAGATACTCTAGCAGTTTCGGATAATAAAGTAATAAAAATGTTATGCATTTAATTTAGCATCAAATTCTCTATAAAAATTATAAGCAGCAATCATTTCATCAAGGTGTTGGCTCAAGCATTAGTACCCCAGGTCCGAAGATTGTGGAGTTTTGGAGGGGTTTTTTTTTTTTTTTTGAAGGTGGGGGTTTTCGGGTTTTTGTTTGTTTTGGTTTTGTTTTGGTTTTTTTTTAGAAATGTTATGTAATAACCAGTAAGCAACACAAAAGTATTTAACATTGTGGTATCCTGTAATTCACATTAGCAGCTGCACAAATAATTACAGTCCTCCTTGGATAAAACTTCACCAGTTTAAATGAGTCTTCTCTGAGCAGGGAAGGACTGAAATCCCCCCGAGCAAGACTGAGATCAGCAGAAGCCTTTACAAATGCGAAGACAGTCTGATCCCCAAGGTATACAAATGCTACCTGCTGATTACTGAAAGAGTATGATTTTAAGACTCTGGATCAAATTCTATTGAATTTTGACTGGTATTTTCCTACATGTATTCAACAGAAAGAGGTCCCTTTTACCCTACCCAGGTAAACATTTCAGCATTTCAGTGTTTGTAAGAAGGCTTTAACAGGCCATGCTTTTTGTCCATCAATCCATTTCCTTTCCCTGCACCTGAATTTTTTTTTTTTTTGAGCACAAAATTTGATTCAGCCCCTTACAGAAAACAGTGTTAGTTGTTCATTTGTGAGCCAGGCCCAGAGGACATCACAGGCTTTTGGAACCAGATCTTTGTTTCTGTCTAGTCAATGGGTAGCTAAATACAGAATTAGAGAAAACAGTGCCAGTGGAGACTGATGGGGTTATCTACACTATCTCAATCTCCAGGTGGGAACAGTTTTGCCTAAACAATTCTTAGCAGCTATTTCTCTGACTTACTCCTAGTAGACTCTATTGATGAGTTTTCATAAAGCCTCCACAAAATTATTAGAAAGTTGATTTTATATCTGTCTGGCATCTCTAGTTAAACACAGTATTACTTCTATTTCAGACTTTAAACATACAATACATTATTAAATCTGGTAGCGCATAAATTCAAATTTGTTTCACTTAGTCCTGATATCAATTACTCTTTCTGCAAAAGTTGTAGAATAGTGTCATGTCATTTAAGACTTGCCCTACACTACTGCAGCAGGTGAGCTCTACAGAATCCAACACTCGCCTTTTTTTTTTTTTATAGTTTGTTTTGGTTGCTTTGTTGTTTGTTTTTCATTTTGTTTTTGTTTGTTTGATTTTTGTTATGGGTATTGGATTGGTTTGTTTGGTTTTTTGTGTTTTTTTGTTTTGTTTTGTTTTTTGTTTTTTGTTTTTGTTTTTTTTTTACCTACCAGAAGTAAATCAGAAGTTGTCATTCATTCCCCACAACAAAGTTCTAATTTTAGGCAATCTGAAGGGAAAGATCTAGGGAGGGAGTAACATCCTAGAACTCAGAAAAGCAGGAATACTTTTTGGTGCCTAAAATTACCGTAAGTCTGTTCTGAGCCACAGAATGTCACTTCCAATCTGATTTCTTCTCTCTTTGGTGATACTTCAAGGAAGAAAAAGTCACTTTTCAAGGTTTGCAACTATTCCTATCAAGTTATCTAGACCGTCTAAACAGAAACTAATTTACAATGGGAGGTGTCTACAACAGACACAATTAAGTCCATAGCCATAAGACTGACTTCTCCCCGGACATCAGTTTAACAAGATAAGGTAGATGGGTCTCTATCTTTCTGTGTGAAGTGCAAGGCTTTTTATCCCCACCACAAAAAGCCTATTTTTTTTCCTATTTTCTATTCCTCTTAACTAGTGCACAATGATTTTTTTCTAATCACCATTCTTAAGGAAATAAAATTTTATTCATATATAGGTATTTGCAAGTAAGTAGCTAGCATCTCTTAATTCACTTTCAAATCAAGAAGGGTTCTAATTAAGAAAACATTCATCCTCTTAGTGGTCTTCCCCAGCAGAGTTTTGTAACTGTAGTATTTAACTGGGAGAGCAATCAAAAACATTCAAAAATTGTGTAGCAAATAAGATTGGTTTCTGCATGCAAAAGTAGAAAAAGCAAAGTTTGTAGCTTTCTACTACTTCAAATTACAAATAAATTACTTGTCAAAGTTTTTCTTCTTACTTGACTAATTCCCAGATTGATACAGATCCTACACAACCAAACATTAAAAAAACATCAACATGTTTAAAGACAAAAAGCTATCATTATTATTTGATTGGACAAATAAATGGGACACTGGAGTAAAGTGAGAATTTTAACATCTGAACATAGAATCTTAAAGAGAATATAGAACTTACAAACACCGCAGACAGTATTGCTAAGGTTGGGGTTTGGGGGTCTTGCCTGGGTTTTTTGATTTGATTTTTTTTTTTTTTTTTTGGTTGGTTGGTTTTGTTGGGTTTATTTTTGGTGCTGTGGTTTGGTTATTTGTTGTTTGTTTGGGGGT
>JANHGN010025067.1:0-19476 GCA_024605025.1 Megaceryle maxima | reverse complement strand
AAACCTTTTGCATGTCAGGGTTATGGAAAGTAGAGGAAAACAGTATGCCAATAGTCAATCTAACTGAAGCCAATCTACAGGATCAGATTGGAAAGTTCTGAATATTAGATTCTCCTTAGTGAATATTTTTAAGGCAAAATGAGCCATCTAGGAACCATGAACATTATTAAAAGGTACACAAAAGCCATATTTTCATAGAAGATGAACATAAAAGATTGTGAGTGCAATAAAACTGAACTGATTTTCCTAATAGAAATAATAATTATTCAGTTTTCTTAATATGCATTCTTTGTTTAGGTTTTTTTCCTTAGATCAAACTATGATCACATACTGACCTGCCCAAATGTGATTCAGGTTCACTAGAGCATACTTCCACAAAACTATAAAGTCACATATTTTCCAGATAAAATAACTATAGTTCACTTCTCGTTTTACCAAATCTTGTTTGGTACATGACAATATCTTAATGCTTATGAATAGCACAACTTTTTTTCTGGCTCTTATATTAGTTACTCATACTGATAAATGTTAAACATTAATTTATGGATCTATCTTACAATCTGTTCATAACTTAGTAGAAAGACCAACTTCCAAAGATATTTATGTGCCTAAGGAAGCCAAGAGGGATGGCTGGGAGAACTCAAAGATAGGCTTATGTCACCATCTGCAAGTGCTGGGACACTGAAAATCCCACCACCTGCAGCTAAGTGCATCAGAAAGCCTGCCTCCTGACATAAAAGCCCCTTCTGTGTCAGATGGTGTGGATGGGTTCTACAGGTACATACAGGTGTGGTGTACCAAAAAAGAGCAGGCCAAAGAGGAGGAAGAAAGTAGTACACAAACTGCTAAACTCCAGAGCCTAGTGGGACTGTCTAGTACATGAGAAACAATAAAAATCCGAACACCAAGAACGTGCAGTAGGCCACCAGTACACATGCTAGCAACAATAAGAACATAACACAAAGAAGGTAGTGCCTCCTATATATAGACAAAGACTATAGTATCATAAGCACACATGATGAACCAAAAGACCTTCTTGGTACTTCCTGAATACTGACCCAGAAGTCACTGGTGAACTAACAATGCTTTCCACTTGTGAGTAAACAACTGTCTTTGGATCCCAGCTGTTGCTCCAACCAAGTATTATAAGCAAGAGTGAATGAGAACTGTGTGAGGAAATAATTGCATATACTGTAGGAATAGTTACCTGCTATTAAAAAAAATTAGCTTCAGTTCTATTATTAATAACAGCTGAATTAATAAAAGGTTTTCTAATTAACACTGGTTGTGATGTAGGTCTCACCCAACTCAGTCCCCTAATCAAGGAAACAGGAATTTATAGCACTCTTTGTTATGGTGCTCACTACATGACTAGCTCTACTTCTACCCAACAGGAGCAAGCATTGGTATAATGCCCATACAAGCTTCAATGGGGAGAAAAACATATTTTGTTATTTTAAAATACTTACTTGGTAGGGATATAATGTGACACCATTTGTTCTTGACAAAGACCAGGTGCCATCGAGGTACTGATGAGCCTGGATAGCCACAGAGTTCAGAACATTACCATTACTAGGGCTGGTGGCCATCTGAAAGCTGACCTTGGCTTGGTGTCCAGGAGAACCATTTTTCTTCTCCACCCCATTGACAATTCCTAGACTGTTGGGTTTTCCACTGTGTTTGTTGGCAACAAAGCCTGTATAATTAGATGTAGCATAAGGAGCAGGCACATATGCCCAGTCCCTGGGCTGCAGGCTACCCATGTGCCGGGGACTCACTAGTGTGGGGATACTGGAGAGAGGTGGAGGAGACCCTGGTGAGGCATCATAGTGTTCTGAGTTGGCAGCTTGCTCTAAGGTCAGCACCATTTGAATGGCCTCTTGCTTCAACTGGTTCAGGTGGGTGGCACAAACATCACATCTGTTGTCCTTCTCGTTCCATGCCTTACGAATGGTATTGGGAACTTGGAGCTTGTCATGAATCACTAAAGAGAAACCTGGATCCTAAAAAAAAAAAACAAAGAGAGAAGAAAAAAAGTCAGAAAAGGGAGAGGAGAAAAGAGAAATGTTTAACCATGGTCACCACAGTGAAACATTATTACCACTGGCTGTGCATTTCAAAAGCCAATTTATGAGATAAGCTTAGAGTGCAAACAAAGGCCATTAGATACAGTCAACGTATGCCAGCAGCAGAGCTGAACAAAAGCTGAGAAACTAGATTGTGTCAGAACAAAAAAAAAATTATTATTTTTACTGATAAGTGGCAAATATTATCATTCCACTGCAGACTTCAATGCATGGCAGCAAATGAATTAACCTGCTTCACATCATTGCACTTCATTTCTGGCTTGAATGAAATCTATTCTTAGTTACATGGGTGAGATCAAGAGCAACTCCACTAAAACCAGTGGGCTTGTAGCAAGATTCACAAATTCATCTACTCATCAATGCCAGCTTTTGGTACTCAAAATCCAGACAACACTCTGCAACCAAAAAAAAAGTAAAATTGGAAAGCCTACCTGTAAAGAGGAAAAAGAAAATCCACAAAACACCCACCCCACACACCAGAAGTACCATCACTCTCCCTGAATCCTTTTTTCAGAATTCAGAACAGATCTGATCTAGTTTTCAAGAGCTTTTCAGCTTTCATTCAGCCAGGAAAAATAAAAAAGAAATAAAACCCATCCACAACTAAAATCCTTTTCTGCGAAATGTTCTAACACTGTTTTGGTTATCACAGGACTCGCCAGTTCTTACAGTATAATGCAGAGTTGTAACTGGACAGCATTGATGTGTGTGTTATGCAGAGCAAACAATGACAGTTATGTGATAGAAATATTTCTTGCCATTTTCACAACATGATTTTGTGGTTTTACAGGCCAGGCAGGGTAGACTTCGCCTTCACCTCCTTAAGTTTTGGAGACTTATTGGTAGACTTATGACTACTCAAAAAAAAAATTACAACCAGTAGTATAATCATCTTTATTATTTATTCTTGTCTTCATCTTTGTGGCTTTATCAGATTTAGCAGCAAACTGAAGTCAGACTGGAGGAGTGCGGGGGGAGGAATCACACAAATAGACTTATCAGGTAATTTGATGAGCCCCATACCATTCAAGATAGACAAATTTCATGTCCTAATAGTTTGGCTGTGCTGAGATAGATGGGTAGGGTGTATAATATAGGGAGGGAGAGAATTCATCGGTAGAGGGTCATATTTGTTATGATCCATCCTTACTATATGCTCAAGCATTTTATTTTCACTGTTTAACTACCGTGAACAGCTCCTCAGCATGCAGTGATTAATTGATTCATAAATCATGGTGCCTCTTTACACACAGAGGCAAAAGAGCAGTTCTAGCCCCAGAAGCCCAAGAGAGTCATATAAGCTGATGGGAAACAACAGGAGGCTGAGATCTGATCAAGCCTCAAGCTGGTCATTTCTATTCTATGCACAAAGGAGGTCAGAGCATCAAAGTGTGTCAGGCAGACAGGAACTGGATTCTGCACAAACCCTCCCCCTTAACCTTCAGGAGAGGGACTGGTGGAAACTGGGGGGGGAGGCAGTGAACAGGATGCAAAAGCTGGAAAATAAGATTTGACATCCCAGACCATAACTAGGTCAACAGATCACATCAGATATAGGCACCCCATCCATGATGCCAGGTACACAAAGCAAGGACTCTACTTTTCCCATAATGAGCTAGACAAAGCTACCTCTATAGCTGAAGTGAAGTGCGAATCCTCTTTCCAGGCTGCTCTACGTCAGTCCAGGAAAAATCATTGCCAGCTCTTCCTTCAACTAGCTAGTGCCACAGAGCTAGTTGTTGTTCTTGAAGGCTAACTTCCCTTAGGCAAGTGGGCTTGAACCCAGGTAATTATACACAACATTCAGATCCAACAGCAGTTCAACATGGAAGTTCCTGGATACCATGATAAATATTCCAAGGAAATAAAGCCTTCTCTAAAGTAAGCAAATGTCAGCCTGATATAAATATTCAAGTAGCACACCAACTTAAAGAGTGCTGGACAGCAGTGAATTCAGCTTCATCTCAGTATTAAAACAAACATCAGCTCATTCTCTGATACAACAATAAACAGAGAGAGACTGACAGAGACAGAGAGGGAAGGAGGAAGATCATTCCTCCTCAGGAGCAGAAAGAAGGGAGACATAACCTGAATTGATTATTCCCAAGATTGGCCCTACTAATCTATCAGATTCTATTAGATGGATAGCTCAACACTGGATCCAAATCCAGAATATGAAACAGAAAAGCCTACAGAACAGTAAATAAGTGTGGAGAAACTCAGGTTCCAGAAACACATTAATCACATTTTGTTCTCAAAACAAAACTGATAAAACCTAAAAGAATTTACTTTCTTATTCTGCCCTGGGCAGCTCCACTATTATTTCACAGAATTGGCTGACAGGCTTGCAATACATTTAGTAGGAAGGAGGTCAAAGCTGGACAGTCACTACACCCTTTCTTGAAGCATAGAAAACAGCTACACAGCACTTTGTTTCTGTATTTCATTTGCTTATTAGTTCAATAAACAGTATCTTGTCCCCTATGGAATAGTGATGGGCAAACCTCACTGGCTAAGCACTTTGAGCTAACTGCAATATGCAGCAGGCATTGGAAAGGTTATGCTCACTTCTGAAACTTGTGAGGTCTAAAACTCTACACTCCCTGGCACGAGAACAGATTTGCTTGTGAAATCTGAGGCTGACATTAGAAATACCATTTATATTTTGGCACTCATTTCCAATCCTGACAGAACAAAGTACAGTGACACTGAAAACTGAAACAGAATTTTTAAAATCACAACAGAGTTTGGTTTGAGTTCAGGGCAAAGGTTCACTATGGTTTCTCTTACTGCTGTAATGGTTCACCCATCTTTAGTATAAACAGCATTACTATAAACTCCTATTCCTACAATAAACAAATGAAGGCATGTAAGAGGTCTGAAAGCTTCAGGAGATCAGTCACACCACAGACCACAGCATAAATGCACAAGGCAAGCACTGAACTAAATGGTGCACACTGAGCTTTGTTGCAAGGAGCCTTTTCACATTATCTTAAAGTTTTCAAGCTTAAGTAAATGTCAATTCAAGCCATGTTTAGTTATTCACCTTCTCCACTGTAACCAGCTACTAATTAATCCCCCACCTTTGGTCCTGAACTAAAAACCCACATAAAGACAGAAAACAGGAGGAAGTTTTGCTTTTTAGAGACCCATTTAGACAGGTATGCTGAGGAGTTCTTGCTTTACCCAGTGAAGTGTACCTGGTGAACAGGCACTAGTTAAAGAACCACTGAAGTACACAGACTGCTTGTACGAGGGTAGACATGGTCCTGCTCCTGCTCCTCATGGTGGATGGAGAATGGCACTGCTGTATGATCACGTAAAGTAATGCAGAAGCATCCTCCTCTCTTTTGCCTCCATTTGTAAATCCCTAACTCACTCCATAGCTTTCATGACATTAACTCTACTACTACGAAAGCAGACTATGAAGAATAATCATTTCTCCTTCCTACTACGCAGATTGGTGCCCATCATCCTCAGTAAAGAAAGTAAACAACCACTTCCAGCATGAACCAGTGTTTCAAAATACATTTTGTAAGGGCATATGGTGATAGGACAAGGGGCAATGGTTTTAAAGCAGAACAAGGTAGATTTAGATTAAACATTAGGAAGAAGGTCTTTACTATGAGGGCGGTGATACTCTGGAACAGGTTGCCTAGAGAAGTTGTGGACACCTCATCCCTGCAAGTGTTTAAGACCACGCTGGATGAGGCTTTGAGTAACCTGGTCTAGTGGGAGGTGTCCTTGCCCATGGCAGCGGGGTTGGAACTAGATGATCTCTAAGGTCCCTTCCAACTCGAGTCATTCTGTGTTTCACACAAAGATCACAAGGACCCATGGTGAAAGCAGGCAGAGACTGACTGATAGACAGAGAGGTGAGAAAAAGTATGATGAATAATTTGTACTTCTGTGTATTACATGGAACCAAGCCAATCACAGGTGCACAAACACACACCTCATATGCATGCTACACTTTTTGCGAACAAAACAAACACTAACATAGGACATACTCGAAGATTGTGCAGACAACTCTATTTGACTTGGTCAACCATAGCCTATGCAAGTTAGACATTGTAACCCTATGTCATTACTTCAGAGAAAACTCAACTATACAATGAATCTCAAGACCTTCTTATCAAATTGTGTTATTCTACACCAACTTATTCCTTCCTCGTCAAGGCAAAACAAAGCAGATAATACTAACTAAATCACAAAGGTCAGCTTTCACTTCAAGATGCTCATGGAAGACTTAGGGAGTTCTTTTGTTTCTGAAAGGGTCCAGGCAGCAATGATCGCTGGTACATAATCCATCAAACAAGGTGGGGGAAGAAGCAGAGGAAAATTAACAATCAAAGTCCTACTGTGGAAAAAGTGTGTTTTCCAGACTTCCAATCTCCACAGGCAGGGAGTAAAAGAACTAATTAAGAAACATTAGTATGAGGGAAGCTTTAACCCTGATAAGAAACACATGTTTTTCCATGACTGTGCAAACATCTTTGCTCTAAACACAATCCTGTTAGTCCATGGTTGGTCTCTATTTAGAGATCGAAGAGAAGGGAAAAGAAAAAAAAACAAACACACGCACACACCAAACAAACTCTCTTCTCCTTTCTCTCTTGAGGGTGCATTTTCCAGCCCAATAAAGAAATTATACTTGCCAATTTACTTTCTGGAGGCACTTGGGTTATTTTCCAAGTGACTCTGAACCCTAACAAACATATCCTACCACCTTCTAGGCTACATTTCAGAGATTTGCTGTTTTCAGCATTCGAGAGCCCCAACAGTTGAAAAGCAGCTCTTCTCTGTTACAACAGTACCACTTCAGTTAAAGCAAAAGTATGTTCAAATAAACTGATGTTAATAGGAGGTTTTCCTCAAATAAGCATGACAGGATACACACTATGACTGTAAATTAGTAGCATTGTACAATCAAACTGAGCTGGGAACCCTTGGATAAAAAGCTAAGGGGTGACCTCCCTATTTCTATAGCACTGTACAGAGCAATTGACACCCCTAGGCAAGACCACACTGCCTAATCCTCTCTGTCACAGAAGCTGTCTTCACACAAGCCACCCATTGCCACTACCAGCAGAGAAAATGAAACAATCTCATCTCCTTTGTTATCAAAAAGAACATATTTCCCTTTTCTCCTTCAAAAACTCTCCCCATAAGGAATGTCCCCCCATAAGCACTGTTACCACATGTTGGGGAGAGGAGAGAGGAGGCAATCCTGAACTGCAAAGCTGTAAGTGGGGAACTTGGGCAAAAGGAGAAACAGAGGTCATGAGGAAAGCAGTGCTTTTTACATTAGCCCAACTCCAGCCAGGAAGCCCTTATAAAGAGACTGTCTTTCCAGCTGCAGTAAAAGCCTCTGCCATGTTATCATATCCCACCTCTAATTACCACCACTTTAGTCCCTCAAACTTGAACTGCTTTCTGCTGCTGACTTGAGCTTTCACTTTCAAAAAGGCCATGAGAGCGCTCCTTGTCCTACAGTCAATACGTCCAAAACACATCTAGATGACCAGTTCTTTTCAGGGAGGGAAAGAAAAATCAAACCTTAATCCTGTCTGGTGTATAGCCTTCAGTATTACTGTTTTCAAGGTATTTTGTCAGTAGTATTTGCCAGCTCAAGAAATTTCTACTTCTATAATTTAACATTTGTCAGTACAACCAGCCACTCTGAAGACAGAAAAGTGTGCTCCTTTGGTTTGCTGTTTTCTTATCTGAAAGAGACAAAGACTGAGCAAGGCTCACCTTAAAGACAGGCAGCAGGAGGAAGCAGAAAAGGGAAAACCCTGGAAAAATAGGAGGATTAAAAGTGGGAAGGAGGGACAGAAAAATGAGAAAACACAAAAAGTGTTTTGTAATTGCTGCATGGATTGGCTTACTGCTCTGATGATGGATGACAGACTTACAGCTGTACACATCTGGCACACAGGTGTTTGTTAGCATTTCATAGCTAGATAGCAGCCAGATTTTTAATTGGGTTGGGAAGAAGAGACAAAATAGCAGTAGGAAAATCCACATATACATTCAGTGGTGTAGATCCAAGCCTTGTCCCATGAGCTCTGCTATGCAGTTGACTAGAGCTCTGCAGCCCAGACTGAATCTGTGGCCACAGCATGCAGAGGGGATGCTGGAGAGAAGCTTCTTCTACAGCTCTGTGGTAGAAAAACTCAGCTGTTGCCGAAGGGGCAGAACTTGTCAGCACCCTTTTTACAGCACAAAAAGACAGAACTGCAGAAGCCTCATCGCTTGTGATGGAAAAAAGTAGCAGCTCCATTCTCTCCTCCTTGCTTTGTATTTTCCTGTCTGAATGTTGAAAGATTGCATTTGCCATCTTAGCCACCAGAGCACACTATGAGCTTGTGTTCAACTGAGTATTCACCTTGACCCCCCACTACTTTTCTGCATCACTGCTATAAGCAAACTTGTGTCATGCATGCAACTCAGATGTATTACTGATACATTTTTGCTCAAGTTTCCAGTCACCTCATGGAACTCAATTGCTATCACTGTCTCTTCACTCAACTGGGATCCAGCTATGAATTTGAGCTAACTAGTATGAGAATTAGATGAGATGCTTTCAAGAGGTAATGAACTGTTGTTAGCTTTATCAACCAAATGTTTAGTCTCACTTCTCACCATACGGCAAATGGGATGAGACTTTTTTCCCATAAAATCCCTCTGATTGAAAGAGTTGCTAATAGGATATCAACAATAAAGAACAATGTGAATGGCAAAGCTGTCTGGGATAAGCATGAAGTGTGACTGACCTATGATTACATGGGCCAGACCTGTTAAAATATTGGAATAACATTAGTTTTAATTTGATCCTCACAAACTTCCCCAGTATTCCAAGCTTTGATAAACATCAAATCAACAGATCAACCTCTGCATAACCAGGCTACCATAGCAATTAGTGTTCTGACACACCTCCACATTTTCAAAGTCCAGCAGGCTTTTCCTATGAGAAGAGCATTACAGTACTTTGATGAATGCCAGAACCAAGCTACTATTAATATTGTAACCAGTGATTTCTCAAACAGCTGTCATACTTGAAGAATGGTAACTAAACATCACAAGCGTGAAGGTCAGTATTTGTGACACCTATATACTTACTGTTCTCCTGATTTATAAAGGGATTTGTAGCAAGCTGAAACCTCTCTAACTGCTTTTCAAACATGAGAATTATACCTTTTATTTTGGGCAAACAATCATTAGAAAAATGAGTTATTTCATAACAGCATTCTCAAAGGAGCTATTCAGTATGTGACACCAAGTCTGTTCAGCTTCAGTACATCTACAATCGACAAGCATCAAAGAATCAGAACTTTTCTGTCCTATTCAGCTTACTTTTGTATCCTGTTTTTTTAAACCACTTCTGCACAATCACTCTTATGCTTTTCTCTCCACTCTAAGAAATATTAGTGTCTGTAAATAGCATGCAAAAAACATAGTTTTGGAGAGGAAAAAATGGTTAAAAACCCCAATAGGTTGATGGTTTATTGGTGGCTGTTGGTAAAGACCTTTGCCTTTGCATGTTTGATTTTCTTTTTTGTTTTGTGGTTTTGGGTTTTTTTTTTTATTCACTCTGCTTTTGGAAATAATTTTACCCCTTTTCTTCACTTACTGAGGTACCAACCTGATTCAGCAGGGCTACCTTTTGATTATCTTGGATATGGTCTCCTCAAGCAACACACATTCAGGGAGTCTCATTTCCCTTCCTGCCACTATCAGATTTCCACCCTTCTCAACTTGACTGGAGAGGAGTTGGGAAGGTCAAGGATATAGATTGACTAGAATTAGAGCATTGCAAGCCTTAGCACAGTGCTAATCACAGCCAGTTAACACCTGAAGAGTTTTACTGCAGTTTAACAAAGCCATTTGAATTTCACACTTGACTTTCTTTAATGCCCTTGAATAAGAAAACACCAGGCAATCCAAGCAATCTTAATCTTAGCAAAATTGCAAGTAAAAGTAAGAGCTTATCTGTGTGCCATCTAGGAAACACAGAATGAATTTTGTTTCTAACCACTGGGAAGGTATATCAGAAAGACAACAGTCACTTCACAGTAATAATGAAGTCTCTCCCAAGCACATTGAGTCAGAGGCACATGAAAAATTTAACTATACTTGCCTCTTCTCTGCATTTCCATTTTGCATTAGATAGATGACACTGTTAAAAACATGTAATTTGGAAATATGAGCGAGTCTCCCCTCTGTACTGATTCTCAAAACTTTATACATGCAGAACATTCCAAGCAGAATACAAAGCTGCTCTTATCACTCAGCAGCAGTCACACCTCACACTAGTGTTGACTGGGGATTTCCACCAGGTTTTTATCCCAACGCAACTAAAGAACATGCACCTCAACATCTGCAGAGCTGTTACATGCCCTCTTTAGGAGTTATTTCCTTCATGTGAATGCACCCAGGATAAAGCAAGTGGGCAGTGCAAAAGCTGGATGGTTAGGTAAGACCATGGAGAACAGTCACAGATCACTTGTCCAACCCTTGAGGTTGCAAGGGGAAAAGATGAGAGAACTACTTGAAGCTGATGGTGCAAATGTGGGGGGATGACACATGAAGAAGCGGGAGAGGAGAAATCAAGACAATAACCTATGAAAGGATTTTTTTCTTTTCCAGCTAATTTCTGATAAAAGTAATTTGAAATTTACTGATATGGAACTGCTGACCTAGAAGGAAAATCACAACATCTCTGTTAATACATTGTATGTCATACTGCTTTCCCTAAAGACTTTATGCTGTGTTTTGGGTGGATAAAAGTTGCATAAGAGCTTCCTGTAAGCAGCTCCGTGGTTTGACAGCACCTGTCTGAAACATCCTCCTTGACACATGCCAGGCCTGGAGCAATCTGCTGCTTTAAATAGTAGCCCCATACCAGGTGCTGACAGCCACTTGCTCCACAGGCAGCTAATGTCCCCTGCTGTCTAGCCTTACAGGCTCTCACAGTTTCACTTCAATCTGCTAAATCCTTCCCTCTCAGTAACATTTGGCCTGTTACTATTTACCACCTCCTTCCAACCTCAAGGCATTCACCCACAAAAGGGCTACTCTGTTTGCTTCTGCCTCAGAATTCTTCAAACTCCTATCCTGTCCAGAATCAAACTACATTTCAATGACTCAGTCTCTTGGAAATTCCCTTTCTCCCTTAGAGAGGGAAAAACACCACCATCCTGTTCCTTTCCTGACAGCAATAAAAAGCCCATGCTCCCTCCCTCAGTTTGCAGTCCAGCCTAAGGTTCATCAGGATTATCAGGTGCACAGCTCCTAAACCCAGCAGATACCGTTTGACCCTTCTCCTACCCCTCAGCCATGCCAACCCACTTCCCTCTGTGCACTAATCCCAGCTTCAGGTTAATTGATACTGTACTTACCACTTTGGATGTGCATGACACCATTATTTTTTTTTAACTAGCACTTTTTATTAATAATGTGAACTAAAAAAAGTCCCAGCACAACCTATTGAAACTTTAGTCTAACAGTTTTATGTTATTTCAGAGTGGGTTATATTTGCTTGTGAAAGCTTTGATGTAACACCAGAGAGTAACCAGATCTAGTTTTGTATTTATAGCTGTTTCCATTAACAGTTATATTAAGAGCTTGTTAGTGATGTAATTATCAAATTGTCTAATTATGGTTTTGCTTAATTTCTTTTGTGCACATGGAATCACTCCATTATTGCCTGTGATCCCTGAAACCCCTGAAATAAGATGTAACATATCAAAGACTTTTCTCAGGAAGTGATATTTGTATATGTAAATACACTTATCTGTCTAAATTGTTATAACTTCTGATGCCTCCATATTCTACACATTTCGTGTAGAATAGATATATTGGTGCCCTTTTTATGCTTGTACAAAAATATTAGACACATGAAAACAGACAACAATGCACCACAAAAGTTACAATCTTTACCTTAGAGGGTGCTGAGTGCCCCCAACCTCCGTGCAGTCAAAGAAGTCTAAGAGCATTAGAGCAGCCATGAAAGAACAATTATTTCACCGATTATACAGGGCAGGAAGCAGGAGCACACCTCAGCTTTTCAGCTGGGAATAATTTCAGGAGCCAAGCTGTTCGCAGGTTTCCACTCCAGTTGCAAGGTCAGCTTATGTTTGGTTAGCACGGTGTAAATATTTGGGGTATGCAAAAGAGAGGAAGAAAAAAAAAAAAAAAACCACAAGACCTTAAAAAAAACCTAATGAAAGCAACAAGAATCTGCCAACTTTCAGTGGGAACAGAATTACACTGTCACAATTGTCTCACCTACAGTGTGGTGATAAACCACAGCGCACAGGACACCTTTTTGCCAAGCAAAACTGTTCTCCAGCCTTGGGGCAGTTGCACTGTTTTATCTATGCCAACAGAGCTCAAGCCGTAGAATGTGTGTTATGACAAGCCCATAACACACAGCCTTTTTCCCTTAAAACTGCTGCAAACTTACCTGCTAAATTTCTTTAGATTGTATCTGTTTGACTTGCTGCACCACCTATGAACTAATCTGTATATTTCAGCATATGCTTCATCTCTAATTCAGCAGACTCTGCCTGCATCCGATGAGGCAGGAATTGCACAGGATTTAGTATTTTTTGTGAAGGGTAGGTGACAGACTGGGTGTGTGGGGCTGGAGAGTGCTGGAAGATGTGTGGGGAAGATGAGAAGATGTGGTCAGGATGGAAGATATTGGGCTGCTGAGCATACCTTCACGTGAGAAGAGAGCTCCAGCTCCACTCACTGGCTTTTACAGATGCCAAAGGACCTGCTTTTGGCTGCTCCCTTACAGGGTGATCCAGAAGGCTCCTACCACACCAGCACTGACTCCAGCTGACACAGCTACATGATGCAAAGCTGCTCTGTGGGAAGGCACTGGCTTGGATCCACAGGTTGATGGGTCAGCTTGGCTGCTAGGCATCTGGGGATGTGGTATAGCAGAAACTTTCATGGACCTCAAGCCAACTGAAGATGGTAGAGTTTACAATATCGTTCTGTGGACCTTGGTCAGGTCCCTGAGAACACTGTTGCTTCTGAACACTTACATCCAAGAGCAAGCAACACGGGCTAACATTTACCACTGCACTTCTCCAGGCTAGTAAATGATCTCTTTCAATACATGTCTTTACAATCAGATTTGTAACATTAGGTGAGCTTTGAAGTACAGTTAATAACCTCTTTTGTTGTTGTCACCTATTAACAAAAGAATTTCCCAAACTCAAAAAGTAGTCACCATCTCAGTTCAAGACTACTAGGTTTGTTCAAAAGTATTCATACTGTGCAACCCCAGGCTGTCACAGCCTCCACAGCCTGCATCCCATCCTCCTCAGCCTATATCCCATCCTCCTCAGCCTCACAAAATCCCAACCAGTTCAAACGATGGTGAATGCTTTCCAACTGAGCCCTGTCACATTCCCACCAAGGTCTCAAAGAAAGCATTCAAGCTGGAGCCCCCCCCCCCCCCCCCATCCATTCACTGCAAACAGAAGCCTCAAGACCTTGCTGTGGGACCACAGGGGACAGGCACATAATGAGCCCTCACTGCCAAACAGCACGGTATTGCTGGCCCCCCATGACACCGATCTACAAGTGTGGGCTAAAAACATGCCTCCCTACTCTCACCGCAGCTCATGTTCTGTCCTGAATAAGCTGACTGCTGACAAGCCCAAGAGGGGATCAGTCTCTTGACTTGTGTGGTCTAATGAAGGCTAAGATTACAAATCTTTTTCCAAATAGTCCCCAAGTGAGCCACACCAAAGGAAAAAAATAGAGAGAGGAGAAAAAAAAAAAAAAAAAAAAAAAAGAAAAGGGGAGAAAAACCTTCCAGTAGAGAGCCTGGTAACATTAGCTAGCTTCAAACCAAAATACGATGTTCCTCAGGTTACAGTGTGTTGGTTGAAAAGCTCTCTAACCAGTGGGGAGGAGAATGGATTTCCAGCCTTTGTAAAGATTAAAGATACTGATCATGACTTCAGACTAATACGAGACTCCTTATGCACCCAGACACAGCATAATCAATAGGGAAATTGGAACAGGATCTGAAAGGATGAAGCTATTAGTTCTAAAAGTAACCGCTGCATTATGGCACTGCTCTTGAAATAAACTGGAAATCCATCCTCACCTGCAATTAATCTACAGACCAACCCTCTAAGCTCAGGCTCCAGGTTCTCCACTACTGATTCAGCTATCAAACCAATTAAAAAAAAAACCACAAAAACAAAAACAACCAACCAAAAAACACTTAAGACATACATCCTTAAAGAAAAGTGATTTACAATCAGTAGAGTAATCCCATGGCCTCTTAAAATACCTTGTAAGAATTTCAGCAACCACTGAGGTAAACACATTATAAAATCTACAAGCCTGCATAATTCATGTAAATTAAAAAAAAAAGTCTGTTTTGTTATTTATTGACAGACAAGGTGACATCTGGATTTAGATTTAAAAACAAAACAGAAGTGTCAACATCATCCTAGAAAGACAGTTGAAGGAAAATAGTGCAGGGGAAATGGAAACAAGAAGTTGTTACTGTACTAGCTTAATATCTGACTAAATAGCCAGAAGCTGCATATCCAGAACAAAAAGAGCAAAGAAAGAAAACAGCAAAGAAATCTAATTGAGATAAAGTTCTCCTACCACTGCCTTACCTTACTCTCCTTAGTTTCATTTCCAGAGTCTAGTTCTCACTAATTTCAAGTTAACGTTAACCCTTATTTATATCTCACATATATCTCTCCTGATTCACACAGACCTGGACAGCTGCTTCAGAGATTGTTTTGTTCTTCTCTAAAGCAGATGGGGCATGGGCTAAGGAGCACACTGTCTTGGAATTATCACCAAACCTCATTATTTCTAATGCTGTAGCAAAAGAGCCACACTCAGATGAAGAGTCAGAGGACAGAAGGAGTCCGAGTAGATCAGCGGTGACTAAAGGCACCACTGTGGCTTTAGGCTACTTTCAGAAAGCAAGGCAACATAAAGCATTGTGTTTGTCGTTTGCACCCAGCTCCCATAGCGACATCCAGAACCTGGACCTTGCTGCCTGGCAGCCCTTAAATAAACTGTGAGGAGAAACATCAACACTTGAGCAGTGACACCTGCAGGGGAGCCACATAACCTCCCAAAGAAAATATGCTAAACATGAGGTTGTATCTTGTGGTTATCCGCCACCCTAAGCTGTGTCCTAACAAGATTCACTCATTAGATCCTCCCAAACTGCTAAGGCAGCTGCACCATTCTCTCCACACAGCAGTAAGGCTGTACCCTTTAGGCCAACAGCACTTGGCAGAGCAGATCCTAAGGTTTAAAACATCAGTCTCCTCAGACACTGCATTGTCCACCTTCAGGCACAGCAAAACAAGACATACTATCTGTTCTTCTTGCAGAAGGTGTGCTGCTGAGCAGCTATCACTGCACTACTTGTGGGACCAAAGTCCAGCTCATCACAAGCAGATGTGGGCCAGGAAGGCAAGAATACTAGGTATGTCCCATAGAAAAAACAAACTGCACTTGCAGACTGGGAGATGTAAAGACCTGATTCCTACATGCTAACAGACCATTTTGGAAGAATACTAAGTGGGGCCACTTAGTATGTTTAAAGTAGAAAGGTTTTTTTGTTACCCGTACTTCAATTTTATGGGTGGAATATAGTTACATTGCATAAACAAATTGCTTGATATATTTATTGCAAGCTTTTTTGCCATTGTAACAGCCATTATACAGTTTGAAAATAATAATCACAGCTATGGCTTCAGATCACAGTCTGTCTGAAATATCACATATTTTATCAACACTGTACAAGCAACACATAAGGTCTTCAAGGTTTTTCCAGAAGCTGAGAACACCGAGAAGTTTAATTAATGTTTACAGCATTTGCATTGAGGACTCCACTGATTACCATAGGGACTGGCAGTCTGAAGTTACTAGGAAGTCCAACTCTCCATCATTCCCCTTGTCCCCCAGTTTTAAATGCTCTTGGCATTCTCAACTAAACCCTGCATTTAGTACTGTAATTTAACTCACTTTCCATGTTACTATCCATAGAATGTTTTCTGGCATGCTCACAAAAGTCCACCAGAGACCCTTTTTTGGCATCCACTTCTATAGCAGTTTGTGAATTTATTATGCAAAACTTCAGGGACATGGAAAGAGAAGGATGACAGACACATCACTTGGTATCCAGTGCAAATATAACTGTAACAAAGTTTGATGTGTCCATATACACTCAGTTTTTATGGCTTTTGTTTTAAACATTGAATACACAACTGCATATTAAGGTCATTCTGTTTCTAGAGAGAGTTATACCTGCACAGCTAAAATATTTTACAACATCTTCCATAAGGGATGTTAACTGCCAATTCTCCACCCCACTTTCTGCCCCTGTTCCCAGCCAGGCTTTGTATGGAATTGTTTTTACATTTATTCTTGGGAGCAACATCAGCCACGTCAGATGCGTAAGGTGTTCCCAGTGCTCTCACACGCAAATAAACATTGAAATGTCTCTGTTCTGAACTCCATTACAGTTAGCTCCCTTATGTTCATATCAGCATTTTGAAAATCTACACAGAACATCTCCTTTGCTACTTAACATATAAGGTCAGCTTGCAGAAGACAATACAAAAATAAATCTCATTAAGTTTGAAGACAGTACAAGTTATTCCTCTTGATCACATTTAGAAGTGGTTTTAACGTCAAGAAGGGAATTTCCAGTTCAATGAATAAATAATTCTGACTCCTTGCTGACAATATCAGCCCCAAACAGAAGAATGCAAAAACATGCACTTCCTGCACTCTTCTTCCCCAAGTTCCCAGTTCTGGCTAAGCCAGAAGTGTTTGGTAGAATCTCAGTGAGGGAAGCAAAGCAACAAAATTGCAGAACAGTTCAGGTTAGAAGGGACCTCTGAAGGTCATCTAGTCCAACCACCCCTGCTCAGGCAGGGTCATCTAGAACAGACTGCCCATATGCAGACAGCTTTTGAGTGTCTCCAGGGTGGGAGACTCCACCACCTCTCCAAGCAACCTGTGCCAGTGCTCAGTGATCCACACGGTGAAAATATTTCCTGATGTTCAGATGGAAGCTCCTAACACTTCTCATTACTTTTGGAGCAATTCAGATCTGTGTAGGTTATGGTACCTGGCAGAACAGATGCAGCAACCTGAGCAAGTTGCAAAACCCACAGAGTTCAAACCACCATTCCAGACATGATTATTAAGCATTCCCTTAGCATACTTGCTATGCTGGCACCTAGGAGACCAGTGTGAAGACTCATCACAGCAAGCACCACTACTAGAAGTCATTCTCCTTTACTTCCACAGAAGGGGAAATCCTCAGGTTTTCTTTACAGTGAGAGAGACACATGAGAACACCTATTGTACACACACAAAACGGGCTCTGAACACATACGATTGTGTTTACTGTCATAGTAGCACACGGGAGCAAGTGTGCAAACAGGTGCAGAGCAGCCTTTTGGTAAATGCCTGGGTGGGAAGCAGCCATTGTCCTGCTGACAGATCTCACTACATTTGGGACACAAGCCTATTCTTGATGCAATGCATTAAAAAGCTTATTTCAGGTCTCATCCTCAGAAAGTAATTCCTGTATCATGTTTCCTTTGCAGCTTTTAGCACAACACTCCTGAGATAAAGCCCAGAAAAACAGGTTGCCTAGGCCACTATTTGCAACGTTTACAGCAGAAAGGGTTGGTTTTGGGTTTTTTTTTAGGACTAAATCAAGGAGTCTGCAATACGGTGATTCCTCACATAGCCATACAAGGCTGTAAAGCACTATCACACAAGGAAGGAAGGATTTTAGCTGTAAGAGCTCATAATGTGCAGTAAACTGCAGGATTTTTCTTCATCTTTTGCAACACCAATTCATTTCATATTAAAACAAGTCTGTGACAACAGAAGTAAATAATATAAGAAACTGCTGAGATAATACCTTTAAGCAGCGTCACAGCAGCCCTGTGTGCAGAAAATCCCATTAGGAAGGAAATGGGTGCTATACCTTCCACCGAGCTGTAGAAAGGCCTGGCCAACAACATGATGCCCAAGTACCTGTGCTGCAGATCCACAGCACCCTGTTCACAACTGTGGATCTCCCTGACTTGGACTGCTGAGCTTCAACAGCAGTACAAGAGATCTGCTACACCATCCTCTCAATTCTGCTCCAAGAGCAGAGAGGCACTGTGAGGACAAGCAGCTGTGGGTGCTGAGCCCTCCACTCTCCCTTCACTGCTCCCTGAGGTTTCCAACTGCCAGAAACTTTTCAAAAGTCAAGATACCATTGCAATATGTAAGTGGCTAAAAAAATTAAAGTAAAACTGAAACCCTATAAAGCTAAAAATAACTGTAGACTATTGTATTGGTTGCATAGGGAGACAGGGAAGAAAAGCACAGTAACAAATCCAGATATTATGCGATTTACTCCATGGAACATATTTTCTTGATTATGTTTATTAGAAAACTCCTATCCAAAACCTCAAATTATCCTAATTTGAAACACATTAGGCTTTTTTAAAAGTATAATACTAACTGAAACTAATTCTTGCAAGAGCAAATCAAGTTTTTTGGCTCTAACTATAAACAACTCACATTGCAGTCAGACAACAAGAGCAGGTCTTCAAAGTGCTTTACATCCTTTTAAATGTTCAGGGCCTGGTCTTGCTCACACTAATTCCATTAGGACCAAATTCTAGGACTGCATCTCCTTCCAGTTTTCCCCTCAAAGTCCCCGTTTTTCTTCACTCCTCCACTTTTCTGTAAGTACTGCACAAACATGCAACAACTTTATCAGCCTTCAGTAAATTAAAAAAAAAGCCCTCTCATAAAACATAGGATTGCTTTGTATATGGCACTTCAAACTATTATCGTGAACATAGCACACAATAGTTACAACTAAGGAAATGCTAGAAGATTGCTGCATGCTGAGAATTCACTCCCTTTTCCACTTTCTAAGAAAAATAAAGGAAATCACGTTCTCATTTAAAACTAGAGAAGTTTAAATTAAGAATAATGAAGTTCTTGGAGCACTTTTTTTCCCCCCCCACTTTCTAAAAAGTGGAAATAGAAAAATCAGATTCCTGGGGCCCTCTCTTTTCCTAGGTTCTCGTTACATAAGCAACCGTTGATCAAATATCTGAGCAAATTAATACCATCCTGTTAGTTATTTGTTTCCTCAGTGTCCTCTTCTTCAAAACAGATGATGATTATCAACCTCTTTGTTGAGGCATAGCTTGAAAACTCCATAAATTTAGAAGTGCTGCTGCTCAAGATTTTAGTTTCTACTAACAGAGCTTCTAACCAACATCCTGTCAGCTCAGCTGTGTGCATAATGAAAAATTTAACAGATTTTAATTTTTTGGGGGGGGGG
>JANHGN010025066.1:95103-107620 GCA_024605025.1 Megaceryle maxima | reverse complement strand
TCTTTTCTTTTCTTTTCTTTTCTTTTCTTTTCTTTTCTTTTCTTTTCTTTTCTTTTCTTTTTTCTTTTCTTTTTTTCTTTCCACTCAGGAGGTGCTGAGGCCTTTCTGCTGATAACCAGCTCACCCTTTACATGTCTCACACCATGCTCGTGAACCACTGTGAGTGACTCATGAGGTTTTGCAGCCACCTCCACCCTCATGAACACCACTGCAAAGTCCATGGGGAGATGCTGGGAGAGGCACTTGCTTTCCCTCAGTCTCTATTCCTCCTCTTCAGCAGCATACAGAAAATCCCACCCTCAGTGGTTCAGATCAACAGAAGGCCCTGTTATTTCTCAGGCTGAGGACTCTTTAACATTTCCTGCCAGCAGCTATTTTGGGAATATGAAGACTGACTGTTTTGGTGGAAAGTGAATTCAAAGGGCAATGAGAGCAGGGGAAGGAGTGAATGAAACCAAGCAACCCAGCAACACCAAAAAATTTGTAACGCTTTTTTTAAACACAGAGGGAGCTTTGATACCGCACATGGCAACAAAGGGTTTGCTCATGTAGGCGGCTCAGAGTTGGTATGAAAGCGTCTCCGTTGTGTCGGCGTTCAGTAGCAGGAAGCAAAGCTTGTAGTGGAGCGCGAGAGAAAAACATGTTTTAAGGCTCATTGCTTTTTGACATCTCCACTCCAACGCCTCCTCCCCAAAGCAGTGTGTACAGACAGCTCTGTCCTGCCTGCACCTTCTGATCTTCAGCCTCGCCCAGCAAACATGCTTGGAGCACGTGTGCTGATGCAAATGGTACAAGGAGGTGGAAGAGCTCTCGGTGACAGCCTGAAGTCAGCAGGGACAGCTCATCTGTTGAAGGTGTGCAAGATCTGGCCTCCAGTGAGCAGTCATTAACTTCCACGCTGAGGCACAAAGGAATTGAACCAGGCTGTGAAATCACATTATTCTATAGCAGCAGAAAAAAAATCGATGTCCTGTGGTCATGATTATGCAGGCCTTGGGCCGTGCTGGAGACCACTGTGTGGGGTTTGTTTTGATTTTCAAGAAGCAGATGGGCACTTAAGCCCTTCAATAAAAGCAAAATTCTGATTTTTCAGCAGAGGTAGCACATGCACTGGATTAGGATCTGTGCACCTCATTTCAAAGGTGTATTTCTTATGGAAAAAACCTGCAACTTTTACATTTTTGCCTTTTTGCTACCTTCTGCCACAAGATCTCAAGGCAGAGCAAGATTTGAACAAATTACAGCTAACTGGGCATGTGTAGTGTTTATTCATAGTACGTGCTTTTCCTGCAAGAGCACATTTGCAATATATTGCAGAAACGTTTGCATTTTAGAAGAATATTCAGCCTTTACAAGCTTTGAAGGCCCTGCCCTGCTAAATATTTCCCTGTAGCTGCAACAAGCCTTAGTGTGGCCCTGGACGCACTGGCTGATCGTCTTGAGTTGGGGTAGATGACATCTTTCAGAGCAAAATGTTTGGGAACACAGTGTGGAATGCTTACAGGGAATACAAGGGAAGGTGTTGGTTAGTGTGGTTTGAGTAGGTGGACTTTTAGGTGGACAGCCCATGGTTTTGTGACGTGCCTGAAGTTTTGACTTAAGTCCTTCAGGGGTGGTATGCAAAGCCCAGCACTGTGGGATACCAGCTCAGGTGTGCTTGGGCCATAGTCTGCAATTCAAGTGTACCATGAACTAGAGACTGGGTGTAAATTTGGTGAAGTCATCCCTGGGCCTTTGGCAATGGGTGAAGCTTTCCAAGCACACATTGCCTAGCCCTGGCTGAGCAACGCTTCCCTGTGAAACCCAACCCTGCTTGGTTCCATGGCTGCTTGTATTTTCTAGCCCCACCTCAACTTTCCAGGGGGACCTGTCTGAGAGCAGATTTTTTCTAATAAAGCGATTTTTTCTAATAAACTAGCATCTAATTTGAACCTGAAATTATTTGGTTTCAGCAGAAGAGGATGATTTTAAGTGACTGACAGCACCATGGTTTCTGCTGAATTGGGCATTGGATTTTACAGATATTTTGATGGTGTAGATGGAAAAAAAAAAAAAAAAAAAAAGAAAATGGTTTATGAGACCCTCCTGGACCTGAAGCTCCTACGTGTAGTACTGCTTTGTGAGCCAACAGAGTGGAGTGAGTAGGAGAAGAGGAAAAAAACATCTGTAATAATTTGAATTTGAAAGTGAATTTTGATGTGATTGAGTTCAGCAGTCCTTCTGTGGTTGACTGCTTCATTTATTTGTATATTCAAGTTCTACAAGCATAAGGGCTCGCCGAGTGAATTTTCAAGCGGGATGCTCGTGTACTGACCATCAGTGAATTCTGAAGAGTTTATATTCTTCTGCAATTTACACCATGCTGCTTTGTTCCCACCTCCCCTTACCAGGGAGTAGAAAGGGAAATAGATGGATACGGCGCATCTCGCAATATTATAATTTATAATGGATGGCTCTACAGAGAGGAAGTTATTTGCTGACATTACTATTGAACATAAATAATGAATAAATTAGAGAATGTTGCTGTCTGTTTATAGAGAATTCTCAGACAAAGGTGAAATTCATGAAAAAAATATTAGTTGCAAATGATTTGCTCAGCTCTGGTTCTTACTCCTGTGGCTCTGAGGGACCTTGACTGCTCACAAGCTGATAACCTTCAATTCACGTAGAAACTCCTCTACATGACTTATAAGATCAGAAGAATTTGAATTAAAAATATTTACAGATATTCATGCCCTCCTTCATCTCCAGAGTGACCTCAGAGCAGAAGGGGGCTTCAGCTGACAAGAAATCTGTGTCATTCTTCTTCTGCCTTCCCTGTCGCAGAACCCCGTGTGACGCTTAATTGTGCATCGTGACAGAGCAAGAGCAAGGGGCTTGGTCCATGTGGGGTCCTGCATTTTGGATGTTAAGCTGGTGAAGCTTATTTGTGCTTCTTGACCCTCAATACAATGTGGGTGGAGGTGAAAACAATGGTGAAATTTTATGTCTAATGCAAAAGTACCGTTTGTTGCCACCTTGGATAAAGGAGCCTTAGATTGATGATCGCCCAGCCAGGGGAGGGGGAGATGGTCATCTCATGGAAGTGCTCATGTGCTGTTAGCAAACCTTCTTTTTGGAAAAGTCTTCTGGGTAAAGGGCATCTCTGCAAATCAGGAGATGAGAGCTTTATTCTCAGCTTTGTCCAAGAACTTTGAAAAGTGCCATTTTGTCCAGACACTTTAAGACTTAAAGCACTGGTGTAGATGCTCAGCTTCCTGTGATTTCTCCTCATTATGTTGGTGGCACCTAATGATCATGTGACGGTGGACTGTGAAGTGGCCCGTGCCCTCTTCCTGCCTAGTCCTGTTTCAAGAAAATAAAGATTATAATCTCTGCTGATCTCTCAGGGATGCTGTGAGGGACCATTATGTTGATTCTTGTCTTAGAAGAGAAGCTATAAAAGTTTGTAATGTCTTATTAGTGATGCAGAGAAGTCTGGAGTGGTCCATAAAGGCTTTTCAAGACATTTTGGGTCAAATGTTTTGAACCAGTGAGGGCCACCCTGCCTTCAACCCCCAATCTCAGTGGGGTTTTACTCAAGAGCAATTGGTTTGGCTTTGAGGCAGCTCCTGTGCCCTGGGTTTATGGCAGGTCTTTTGTAGCAGTGTGGTTTGGGATGGTGAGAATATCCCTGAGCAGGATGGTCAACACATTGTTTTACTCTTCCACAAGAAGTTCCCAGAAGCAGTTCTCTGAGACCCTGTGAAACGCTTTCCACATGTGCCTGTGGGTGAAGAACTGTCCCCTGTCACCCACAGCAGCTCCCACCACAGACCCAGGTTTGGAATAGCCATGTGGGTCCTGTCCCCTCAGGTACTCACAGTCCCACTTGGCTTATTGCAGGTTCCTCTTCATTCCTGGAGAAGTTCATAAAGATTAGAGAGTGCATAGTCATATAACAGGTTTGTTTTCTTCCCTCTCATGCTTCCACAGTATATATTTCACGAGATACCACTGAGGAGATTACATGACACAGTATCAGAGTATTTTTTCCTCCTCATAGCAAAAATATATAATAATCTTTTTGGGAAGCCCATCTCAGCCCATCTCCAAGAACAATAGATGCTTGTGAGGCACCCAGTGAAGTCAGAATAGCTGGAAGCTGCAAGTCACGTAATAACTTTTTGTGCTTCCATTGCATTGCATTTTCAGATGGATCTGAGGAGAAGACAGGAAAAAAAAACAGATTTTTTTTTTTTTTCTTTTTTTTTTTTTCTATTGTATAATTGTCTACTTCTCAAGTTGGTGGTGTTTTGGAAACCGGGACTTGCCATCTTCATAATTACACTGGTAAAAGCAGGATCATGCCAGGGAAACATGGGCTTGTCTGTGGATGCTTCTGCTCTTCAGAGCAAAAGGATAGTGCAGTAAGGCATGTTTATGGCATTTAAATCAAGACTTGGGTTGTGCTTTGTGCTTTATGTGGTTTAAATTGCAGCTTTCCACAGAAGCTGGAGTTATTTTAATGGGGTGGGGGCATAGGTGCTGTACTTGGCTGATAAATTTAGTTGAAGTATTCAGTGCTACTAGTCTCAAAACAAAATTATTAGCAAATCACTTATTTCAGTGCCTGGACAGGAGAAATAGTTCAGCAAATATTTTCAGGGAGTGCAAAGAGAAAACAGCAGATGCATTCAATGGACTTAATTGTTGCATTTTCAACCCAGAGATTTTCCTTTTGCTGTTTCTGTGATTTGACAGAATGTGTGAAAATTGGAGTTGTTATTAAGAAAGAAAACCCCTTTTACCTCCTTCCTCTCCTCCATTGCATCCTTCTATGCCTCTTTACATGTATCCTTGCCATCCAGGTGTGAGGACCCACACCTGGGAGCCGGGATTGCTGAGCTGCAAGGCCTTCTCCATCTGCTGCTTAGTTTGAGAAGGGCTGCATCCTCCCCAGCATCGAGAGTAACCCCTGAGCCCAGATGGGAAGACAGCCCTACATTACCCTTTTTTTTCTCTCTGGTGAAACAAAATGGATTGTTTGGTTGACAAAAACATTTCTTTGGCTTAAGACAGTGTCTTTTTTCCTTGCTGAAAAAAGGGGAAAATGTGGTTTTGGACAAGTTGGACTGATTCTTTTTCTCTTTTTTTTCAGTTCTGGCCACCTAACTGAAAATATCAGTTATTCCCACAGTCACAGGCACCCTGCCAAACTCCTGCTCCTCATGACTAGTGCTCCAGTATAACTTCATGGATTTGTTATCGCACCAGAGTCAGCCTCGGCTGTTTGGCTTCTGTAAACAATGTTTAGCTCTTCTTTATGGCACACCTTCTCAGAGCCTGGTGCTGACTGCACGGCTCCCTGCACATCTGCTACATGAACTTGACCCAGCCACAACCCAGGCACTCCTCTTTCTATTGGAGATGCATCCTTCTCAGCCTTTGTCCTTGTTCTTTGTGTTGTCCAAGGTGTAATTCAGCTATTGCCACCATCCCCCAAACACTGAAACTGCTTCTATTTTTTACATAAAGGCCAAAGTACTTTGTGCTATTAATCAAATGTGTGTTTAGCCTAGAATGTTGTTAGGCTACCCCTGCCATTAAGGCCGCCTTGTCATGGAAGAGGGGAACTGGTTTGGAACTTTAAAGGAACTTTAAAGGAAAGACTAAAGCCATCAAGGCAGGTCCTAGCATTTGGAGATTCTCCAAATTATAAACCTTGTGGATTTTGTGCCTACAGCTGGATTAATGCACAATTCTTTCCTCCCAGAGTAGGGGTATCCTGACACCTCTGGACCTGGCCTTGATGTTTTGGACTGTTTATGCCATTTTTAATTGCTTAACTTCTATTTGCCGTAGGTTTTGGACTGCACATGAAGCACTTGGGATTTGGGAACTGTGTTCCTCAACCACAACCAAGGATCTGGAGCATGATGTAGTGATGAAAAAATTACACCTTCCCTGACTGTGCTTATTTGTGAAATACGTTGCTTCAGCATTTCAGAAGTCAAGATGAAGTTTGACGGTAAGCTCAGTAGTATGGTCGGTGACACATCATCCATGCTACAAAGTCACTAAAAATACTGTATCTGCCATGAGAATTCACCATGAAGTAATGTTTGTTTGACAGGGGTTTTGTTCATACTAAACTTTAATGCATACTGCAGGTTTTTTTATTCATTAGATAATAGATACTTCAGGTAATGAAAATTCATTCAGTGTAGCAGAAATACCAAGAAGAAGTGGCTTCTTGTAACTGTTCAAGGGCTCAAAAGTGGATACTTGTATGCTTTCATGTTTGATTCTTGTTCCACATCACTTCAGAAGCATAATTTTTGTTGACAGAAAATTGGCCAGGCTTAATAAAGGAAGGTATTTCTGTATCAGCTTCTGGGCTCTTTCGAATGCGTTGTCATTTTAGGAGCTAATTGACTTCATAGGCAAGATATGTTGGGACCCAATTTTCAAAGGCTTATGGCTCTGCAAAAAGCTAATTCATAGGAAACTTTTCTTTTTTAACACTAGCAAAGATTAATCTGTCTTACTTCCCAGCTCTGCAGAGGCAGAGCACCAGTGCATGTTGTTTCAGGGAGAGAGTCACACCCCCAGCTCATGTCACCCGCCCAGCTGTCCCACATGGGTGATACTAGGGCCATTTTATCTCTTGATGAGCATCCAAGAGCACCTTCTGGTTTGTGCAACAGGAAGCTGGAGAGCTGACCCACTTGACGTAGCTCCAGATCCCTTTGGAGCTTTTTCGCCTCCCATCTCCATGGCAGCTGCATAATTTCTGATCCCACTACCTCCAGAGGAACCAGAGCTCCAAGAGCTGAAGTCGCTCTATCCAAGGGAAATAGATACACTCATTCCCTTGGATGTTACTGCCTCCCATTTTGTTTTGCAAAGAGAAGCAAATCACCCAAGAAGACTTCAGAGTCAGCTTGTCAGAAGTTATTATGTAAATTAGCAAATCACATGGGCTTGTATTTAGAGCAAGCAAGTGAAAAGAGAGAAGTGTTTAGCTCTAACCGAGTCTGAATTAGCTGCCTGGCTTTGAGGCATAAGATTGTCAAGTGGCTTGCTCGCTCAGATGAGAGTGAGATTGAAGGAAACCAATGTATCAAAACTGAACTTGCCAAGATAAGAAACTACACTTATACACACATATATACACATATGTATGTATAAAAGAAATAGAAGATATATGTACACACATTTCTATTTCTGAACTGTAACCTCTTGTGAAGCCATCCTTGTGAAATTACTGCGTATTTCACAAAGTTGGGGATTGAATCCAATAGGATTCAATCTCAGGTTGCATCAGGGAGGTTTAGGTTGAACATGAATAGTAATTTCTTCCCCGCAAGAGTTGTCAAGGCCTGGCCCAGGCTGTCCAGGGCATTGGTAGAGTCCCCAACCCCTGGAGGGGTTTCAAAGCCATGGAGATGTGGTGCTGAGGGACATGGTTTAGTGGTGACCTGGCAGTGCTGGGTTAACAGTTGGACTTGATGATCTTAAAGTTCTCTTCCAACTAGAATGATTCTATGATTCTATATATTTCAGTGAATTACAGCTTATTTATATATTCTGTAAGTTCTGAAGTTCATGGGCAGCACTTGAGGTGCTGTGAATGATATAAAGCTGCCCACGCCCCTGGTGCAATCTCTGAAATAGTCTGTCAGTGTCTGCAAATGAAAATGGGCTGATTACTCCCGAAACGTCCATCAGGTCCCTGCACTGTCGCTCCTGTGCTGCAGTCAGCCAGCTAGCCAGCACTGCTCAAACAGATCGAGGGAAATTGACTTACGCAGGCTTTGCACATCCCAGTTTTGGTCTGTCACTTCCTCCCACCCTCACCCCCCATAGCCCTCTGTAACCTGGAGTTAAGAAAGTCCTCCATCTGATAACAGCAGGAAAGGTCAGAGCATTTGGTTTAGCATTTTACTGGAAGCAGACGCAGCCTGGCTCTCCGGAGTACCAGGGACAGTGATCTAGTGGCCTGCACACAGGACCAGGAGCTATAAATCCCTAAATCTTAATCCCAGCAGTGACAATTACTTCTCCTGTGACCTTGAGTAAATTGTTTAACCTTTCTGCTTCTTCCATTCCCTGTGGTGAAATTTGGGATCCTGCCTTGCCAGGCTTTTCTGAGGGTTCATTATTTATTGCGTGTGTTTTCAAGGGTCCTTCTGCTGGTGTCAGGTTGTATTCTGTGCATTTGTTGGTGTCTAATGCAGCTGATTGCTGAGTATAGATGTTCAGGGACTGGTTGGGAAACCTCAGGCAGCAGTTTCATCTCAAAAAGAGGTCATCCAGCAGGCTTGGGGTAGGAATGAGGAGTAAATGCAGGAGGCTATTGGAGTCCCTTGACCCAGCAGACTGAATGTCTTGTAGGAAGTGCTGTAAGAGCTATTCCAGTGTGGAGGGAGAGGAGCATGGACATCACTCTCTGCAGATGCTGCAGACCATAAGGAGGTCTTTTCTCTGCCTAATTGCCTGCCGCAGAAAGCAGGGTGGTGGCTTGGAGGTGGAACAACACTGCAGGTGAACAATGTGGTGTATATGCTGCTGCAGGTGAACAATGTGGTGTATATGCTGCTGCTTTTTCAGGTCCTACAGATAAAAAGTAGTCAAAATCTTTAACTTTAGAGGAGCATGGAATTGGGCCCTTTCAGTTGCACTCTGAAAAAGGGAAGAAATAGAGAGGCAGCACTATGTGCTCCAACTGTTTCCTTTTTCTCCACACTTACATATCAATGTTACTTCATGTGCCATTAATTAGACTTAATAGTCTATACTTTATCTCCCTTGTCATAATAAATTAAGTGTGAAAAATTTCAACAAAAAAGCACTCAAGTGATCTCAGCATTAACAAGCTCAGCTTTCCTGAGAATCAAATTCAGCCAAGTGCTTCAGCATCTGTTTAAAGTTCAGCATGTGCTTAGTGGGAGCTTCAGCCTGAGATGGTACCAAGCAAAGGATAACCCTCCAAGGTTGGGCTGCTCAACCCTCCCCGCTGATGTCATTAGCTCAGCTCTGGGCAAATGATTGTCTCCATCCTGATGGCATCACTTGCCTAAACAAATAGATGGTGAGTGTCTTTCATTTGTCGCTGATCTTCAGCTTATGGGTAGGTCACTCATTTGAAAGCTGAATTTTCCAGCTTGAGTGGCTACATTTTGGCTTCCAACTCTGGCTGGCAGAATATAGAATTTTTAGTTAGGCAGGAGATCAACTCTGAAAATTTTGGCTCCAGGCAGAAACTGCATTTCAAATGAGCTTGCATGAGAAAACATCACAGAAATCTCAGATCTCAGGGAGACCTCTCAGAGATGTTCCCCAGCTCTTTTCAGTTCCATCTTGGGTCATATATGCTCAGTCTAACATTCTCAAAGTTGAAGGACCGTGTGACTTGTCTTGATGTGACTTGGTGAGCCATGAAAGTCAAAACCCTAAAAGACACTGTGAAGGAAGAGGTCTTTGCTCTCCAGGAAGCATCTAAAACTAGATCAATACCAGATTTTGCATAAGGTCAGTTGAGTTGGAGACTTTGTCCCCTCCATTAAAGCCAGCAGGATCTAATTCCCTTTGAAGGTCCCCAGATCTTACTCAAGGTCCTTAACACCTTGAGGGGTGAAAAATATACATTTTAAAAGTATTTTCTGGAGCTTTTCAATATTTTAGCTTCTGATCCTGGCCCAAATTTGGTAGAGCAAATGACTTCAAAACAGGAAGGAAAAAAACAAACCAAACCAAAACAACAACAGAAACCAAACCAACCAACCAAACAAAATACACAAAGAACCACCCCAAAACAAACAAACAAACAAACCTCAAACCAAGAACTCACATTTTGACTGGGTCTCAAAGGGTTTGAGTTTTGTTGGAGGGGTTTGTTCAGCTGGGCTTCTGTTTTTATTCCGAGTGGCTTTGTGTGCTCCGAAAGGAGCACTAATGTGAGAAGTAGCATGGCACAAAATAACCTAAGTGTATGCCTTCAGAGCAAAGACCAGAAATTCATGCTGCTGTAAAGGTTCATGCTGTGCTGAGGTCCAAGGTCTGCCTATATCTTTATGGGTGAACTCCTGCAGGAACAAATAGCAGGCGAAGGCATGACTTGAACTGAGTTGCTTGTTACTGCTGCAGCCGGAATTCAGCCCCTGCTGCTGCCAATTAGAGGGCTAATTGCGAAGTGGATCCTTAACCCCTTCGGAAATTGCTATCTTAAGGAAATTTCCTTCCTCTTTTAATGGTGCTGTGACACCGAGCCAGGCACAGGCTGAGTCAGGGGATCATGTACCAAAGACCAGAAGCAAGTTATGTCTTAAACTGCTGAACTGGAGTCATTAAAAATTTCTGGGAATACAGCATGCTGGGCTTTTCCTGGGGAAGAAGTGTTTCAGACTTTCCCCTGATGAGGCCTAAGATAACGCCATTTACTTAGAAATTCTTCCAGAGTGTCTATTCAGCATTTGGCAACCCCCCTTTGACATCTCCCCTCTCCATCTACAGTCTCACCCCAAAAGCCAGCAGAGCTGTTGTGTTGTTAAGACCTAACACATAGCCAGGACTCTCACATGAAATCAAAAGATCAAATCTAGATTAAATTGGATTGCCCACTGGTGCAACTTCCCTGAAATTGTTTAAGCTTAAACCAGGGCTCAATTTGGCTCAGGGTCATTCATTGCTTTGGGTAGCTTGCAATTCTCTGCCTGAAAGACATTAAATACTCGTTTATTTTTTGTACAATGGTTTTACATCACAGCCAGTATCTGGTGTAGAAGGAAAGAAAAGCAAAGTATCACGAATGGTCAGGAAGCTGTATCCTCAGGGAATCAACTTCCTATCTGTATTGGAGCTACCTCAGTATCAAAAGGTTACTGGGAGGTATTTTATAAGGAAGGAGAGAAACGGATCTTCCATTGTCATCAGCCGTGCAAGTTCCCTCTGCTTTGGATAGGAGTAGGATTGAATCTCAGGTTAGGAATATATCTGGACCTCCACCCAAACCTGAGCCATCATTTCGTCTGTCAGAAGGGTTCATTTTTTCCCCAGCTACTTTTCCAAGTTCATTTGCCAGACTTTTAATATATGACTGGCAACAGAAGTGCAGCAAAACAGGGTGAAGAAAGAAGATTTTCTCCTAGAATCCCTGACCCAAGCAGAAATAGGCAGTACTGGAAATAGTGCAAAACCCATCCTTCTTGAAAACTTTCCAGCCTGTTTTTGCAGACCATAGGCATTTGGGCCATCCAGATGAACTCTGGATAACCACACAGATTTTTGGGTTTGCCCATCACTAAAAATATCACAGGCTGGAGGGCACTGTCTTGAACTGAGTCTCTGAGCATTTTGAAATTCACCCAGCCCTGGTTGAAGTGATCATTATAATCTGGCAGGGAATGTAATTTGGGCTCCAAACTGTAGCTATTTTTAAAACCATGTTGCCAAAGCCCTGTTGGAAACTGAAGAGAAAACCATTTTAGCCTGAACAGAATGATCAATAATTACCCATCCTTGATGCAACATTTGTTTGCAAGAATACACAATAGCACGCCTCTATATGTAAATCACAGACAGCTCAGTGATCCGTAAGATTTGTAGTCTTGCTGTAGAGTCCAAAATAATAGTAATAATGATTTTAAAAGCCTCCAAACTCTGTTACAAATTTTAGTTACCACCTACTCCTGGCCTCCCACGCACTCCAGGAAGCCAGCTAGCTTTCCCAGCTGCTCTGCAGTGAGCTCTTCCCAAGCGCGCGTACAATTCTTCTCTAAACAAGGCTAGTGGTTTCCCAGGCAGGGAGTTGGTGATCTGTAAGGTCTCTTCCACCCAAAACAATTCTCTGATTCTCTGATTCAACGACTTGACTATTCTCTCTTACAATGCACGAGGACAGAGATGTTGAGCTGTACAGTGGGCATGTGTGCCAGTGTGGGCCGATGAAACAAAGGGAAGGAAGCCTGGTTGCATTTTGATGCTTTTGGGAATCCCTTTCCCCCAAAAACTTGTTGTTCCTAGACAGAAAAAAAAAAGAAAAAAAAAAAAAAAAAAAGACAAAGACAAAAAAACCCCCAAACATTAAAAAGCAGCTTGCAAAAGTGGTAGTAGGTTTGTTGGTACTGGAACCACCCAGCTTGGGGAAGCACTAGGTTAAGATGGGACCTGAAGAGTGGGAGAGAGTAAGGGTGAAGGGCGTGTGTGATCCATGCAAAGAGGACCCTAGAGGGTCTATTACAGGCCACCTCATCAGAATCAGGAAGTTGATGAAGCCTTCTACAGGCAGCTAACAGCAGCCTCGCAATCACAAAACCTGGTTCTCATGGGGGATTTTAACTATCCAGATATTGTCTGGAAAGTCTATTCAGCCAGCCAGCCACAGTCCAGTGCACTGATGATAACTTCTTGATGCAAATGGTGGAGAAGCCAACTAGGAGCGGAGCAGTGCTGGATCTTAGGGTCTGGTTGAAGCAGTGAAGGTTGAGGGCAGCCTTGGCCTTAGTGATCATGAGATGGTGGAGTTCAAGATCTT